>PTEX01000116.1:1503759-1594421 GCA_003342815.1 Eudromia elegans | reverse complement strand
CTTTCTTTCAGTTTGTCAAAGAGCTTTTATTGGGATCTGAGAGATTGTTTGGGTTTAGGATTGGTTGTTTAGGAATGATTATATTTGCCTAATTACCTCCAGTTTTTTAGGGAAATCTGCAATGTGATAGATCATAAGAAGGCACAAGAAAGTCCTGTCTGATAGAACTGGCCCTGTTCATTCTCACTATTTTAATTCAGTGCTTTGCTATGGTTGTATTGTTCCTTCATAAAATGTAAAGTTTGCTGAGATAAGCTGTTCTTTGCAAAAGTGCTAGCCAYCCCAGCTTGTTTGAGGATGCAGTACTTAAAGCAGAGAAGCATTTAGCTGTGTAAGTAGTTATTTTTCTGTTTAGTCACTAAGATGTGGTGCAACTATTCCCTGGGTCTCTAATAGATAGATCAGAGTCTCATCATGTTTTTTTATTCAAACCTGCTTTTAAGCACTTAAGTGTGGCCATAGAGGCCAATTTTGTGTTATGTTAAACAAGCACATTATGCACTATTGCAAGCAGACATGTTAAACTCAGCTTTTGAACAGGTTGTATTTCTTGTCCTCRCAACTCCTACTGGTAGTAAATTTCAGACTCTTGGTTATCAGGTGGCTAAAATAGTCTTATTTCTATTTTAAATTTAATAATGGCCAGATAGTAGSTTGTATTTTCTCCTTACTTAGATATTTCTTCCTCTTTGTGTTAGTTATTCACTGAATACTGAATACCTTTTAGAAAGTGTTAAATATCAGTTAAATGTTTTCACTTCTTAGTAAATAAATTTAGGAAAGCTAAAAGTTTACAAAAATAATATTCAGATTAAGTTCTTTATYATTTGAATGCTTTTTGGTCATCAACATTGTGATTAACATCAGTTTGTCTAAGGATTGTAATATGGATACATACTCAGGCTTCCTTTTAGTTTTCTGTTTCCAGGGAATCTCTAACACAATTAAGCAAAACAAATACGTGGAAGGAATCTTTCCAGGGTTTTATGGGCTGAATTTGTGCATACAAGCTGATAGTCTGTGTTTAAAACAAGAGATACTAAATTATATTAATTTGCTAGCTGATGCCAACAACATTTCTTTAAAACACTTARAAGTGAGTATTTTTATATTGATACTGATGAGAGGTTAGGTTTTTTTGTGAAGCTTTCTGATCTAGTTCATGAGATGCATATCAATATCCTATTTGGGATATGTCTAAGTAAAAAAAAGTTGTAATTCCTCGTATTAGATATTGACAATCAGAATTTATTAAGTTGTTTAAAAATAGATTTGTCAAAGTGCAGAGAACTTGCTYTGATGAGTTACATACTTTAGTATTTTTCTTTTCAGAAAATATACTGACCAGAGCTGTATGTAGCAACACGAGTAGCTTGCAAAGGCCTTATATATGGGTATGTCTCACTTATTCTTAAAGAATAGTCCTTTGCACAAATGGACAGTGCATAATATCATGCAGTCATTATATCTATAAGGAGTGGAATGAGAAGATTTACCATTCATCACTGTTTCTATACATTATCTTGCTTTATACAAAAAGAAAGATATTTTGCTTTCTAATTTTATTTTTCCTTAGGATATTAACTTGGGCCAAGTACTTCTGTAATTCAACATTAATAGATTGCACGTTAGTAAAAAGAAAGGACATATTAATAAAAGAATGTTGCATCTTATGAGCAGGCTTGAAAACAATCTGGAGATCTGTCATTTTATCTTTAAAATCCAGACAAGGTTATGCTAATGACATGGTTAGAGAACACTTTCAGGCGCTCCTGCAATGAAGCTATGTGCAACGAAGATTACATTGATTCCATAGCTATCAATACTACAGTTTCACTATTCTTTAAATATGCAGCATATTTGAGAAAAGGCCATGCTTATACAATGTTAACTGCATTTCAGACTCCTGAATTCTCCATTCATTTCCAGCAGTTTTGTTTACATGTCTGKTGGGGAGTTCTTGAAGAAGAGAGGTTCCCTGCTTGAGGGATTATGAGAGCTTGTAACCAGCTGGAGTTGTGTTCACGTTGCTGCGTCAGAACTTTGTGGGTTAAAAAGACTTGAGTGCAAGAGAAAATGCAGCTCTCATTTAAGAACTAAGGATTAAAGTTTAAAGAAATATAAATATATAAATAARTAAATTCAACTTTTTAAAAGCCCTGTTTTCCTCCCTTCTTGATCTGATGTCTTCTCTTACAGCAGTTTGGAATCATCTACATAGTCTGCATTTCTCTGTCCTTTGTATCTTCACATTCCCTGTTGACATACCATAAAGATCACAAACACTCTCTCAGTGCTCAGATCAGTCTATTTAAATAGACCAGATAGCAAAGCGTTYGTTGTCCTTTGTGTTCTCTCTTAACTACAAAATAACTCAGTGTATAAAAATCTTAAGCAGACCTGTTCTTCCAGCTTGTCTGTTAGGCTAGAGTGAACTGCATGCTGCCTCTAAAACCGTYGATTGTGTTGGAAGGTACCTGGAAAAGATCAATGCAAAATCAACTAATTATCAGTTGATATTTGATAAGTTTAGGTTTCTGACACCATGAGGTTTTTGCAAGGAGGCCGACCTATGTGTTCATCTCTACAGAGATGTGTTGATTTCGATGTGAGAATTCCCGTGAACATCCAAGTTTTGTTCTATGGAGAAGTTTCCCAGATAAGAATTAAAACAGTTGAATTATATATATATACACACACACACACACATATATATATATTTATATATGAATCAGTTTAGTCTTTCTCTTTTGGGACTTTTCATTGATTGAATACTACAGTTTTTAATTATTTATTTTTACTATTGCTATGTGTTTCCTACTTAAAGAGACTTTTGAGTTACGTAGTAGTAAATAAACATTTGCTTTCCTTCCTAAATCTAAATTAATTTTGTTCCGTGCTTTTATTGTGTTGATTTTATTCACAGTTACTATACTTCGAAGTAATTTCTCTTCTCTAAATAAGCAAATGCATCTCTAATTCTATTTATAATTTATGGTATCCAGTGCTGTCTGTCTTTCCTGTTTTACCGTGGATATACGTAACATTTTTCTTTCAAGTCTTTCACGCCAAATCCTTGTCCTTGATGATCAGCATGTGTATTTACCCTGAAAAATATAATTGTTTTACTTGTTTAGTTCCTTTTTTGTTCCCTTCTCCAAAACCAATTCGCGGCATCCKTTGATTTCTTTACACTATACATTTTTCACCATACAGACAGCAAATGGAAGGAATTATGCTTAATATTTAGCTACTTTTAGTTTGTTCCAGTACTCATTCTATTAATGTTTGTGATTTTTCTGGATGGTAAATGGGTTTATCCATAATCATTTTTAAGGAGAATCTCAATGTTTTGAACTTTTGAAAATCTATTTAATATTTTAAAGTTCAACTTCTAAGTCAATTTACTATTTGTGAAACAATTCAATTCTGAAATAGGTTCAACATTCAAACCTCTGCACATTGGTTCCGCTGCAGCATGCCACAGGGACCTAATCCTCACAAAAATGCTATTTGATCCTAGGGGGGGGGAAAAAAAAAAAAAAAAAAAAAAAGAGAGAGAGAGAGATAATGGATTGACCCTCTACATGAAACCATAAAACGGAGTTCTGGGTTGCTGCCATTCAGATGAATAGAAACTGGCAGCCATTCTAACACCTCTCCAGTTTCAATTTTATTGCATCTGCAGGCATCATGCTGCAATGGTAGACATTTTAATGGTCAGAGTCCGTCCACTTGCACCATTACTCTTTCCCTATTATCTCCTATTTTTTTGTGTGAAACAGAAATGAAAAGGTGGCAGATTGCTGTGAATGAAATGAATGGAGATGCCATTTGCATTTGTATCAGTGGAAGCAAATCCCCTTCTTTCCCATTTCTTTGTTGTCTCTCTGAGAGATCTCTTATAGCTGCTGGAAATCCATGAACCAGGCACTACAATTTGATAATGCAGCTGAAATCCTGTGCATCAGTCTATCATTTCGTTGATAACATTAGACCTCTTGATAAATGCTCTGTATCATTTCTTTTTAAATCTAAATTGATTCAGATTAATAGCAAGATTTCAGTGTGTGAAAACCTTTCTTTTTAATGCTCTTTAGAACATGTAGACCAGGGAAAGCCCATTTCAAAGCAGATACAGCTCATTTACTTGCCCATATTTTTGTTTACAGCAGTCTTAGCTTTGGGTAGTCCTTACTCAAAGATGAGCTCTCATACTTCTTTTTTTTGTTGGCTAAGACACAGATTGTGGGTATCAAATCATCTTTAAACTTGTGTGAGCTATGTATTATTAATTGTATTCCTTTTCAGTGATGACTCACTTTTCTAGGCAGTCTCCCTTACTTGGAMTTCTCTTTCTTCTTCTGAAACCCTATTTACACCATTGGATTCAGCACAGAAAACTGCAGGACTCGAGGTTTAACGGAAGTGGTGTACTCCCTTTTCCTGTGTTCTTGGGGCAATGACTGGAGTTGAGAGGAGTTYTATTCAGCGCTGTAGATGCACACAATATATTAACTCAAAAAAAAATCTGTAGTGGGATAAAGTTCCTCATTTTTCATGTTGCAGTGAACAAACAGTGCCAAAGAAAGGCAGGCATCTCAACTGCCAGCAGCCCAGTAATTCATACATCTATATGGGATGTGGAAATCTCTGTCAAAATTGGTTCTCCTATTTCCCAAATGAGTCTCTTCACCAGTGACTGGTGGCAGTTTGCCCTGCCTACCCGTATCTGTATAGTGCAGTGAATCCTGCTTCATTAACCTTTGCGCTAATATTGGGCTGAGCGGATACTTTGTAAAGGTTACAGTGCGACTCTGCGTAGCGATAGCAGCTCGAACTCAGTGATCCTGTGATAGCATTAGCATTATGTGAGCTCTGGTCGAAACTCTGATGTGGATAATACAGTGAGGTAGGATTAAAACAGAATAGTCCTAGGAGGTTTCTTGATATCTAGATAGACTGTCTTGTAACTGTAGCTGTGCATCCACAGATATTTGCATTGTTCACTTTTTGCACATGAAACCACAGATTTTATGATATCCTAGAGACATAAATTTTCTACGGCAGCATAATTCCTGCATCAGTGTGGCTGAAATAAAGGCATGAATCCAGGCAAAGGTTCTTTATTTCTAAAAACCAAATTACAACCCTAGCAATAAGCACTCAGCATTTCTCTGTAATATATATGTTAAGCTTTCTGGGAAAAGAAGCTTTAAAAAAATCACATATCATCCCAAGAAGCAGCATTTATTGTCTCGCAGGCATGGAAAAGTCCCAAATCACAGCAAATTTCATACCATTTGAAAACTAACCATAGTCTCAAGCCAGAATCCTCCATCTGAATATCCTCCAAGGTTATTATAATTCTGATATGAATTTGGATTCAAATATTGTGGCTGGCTCATATGAAATCAAATACAAACAGGGATCCAAACACTCCCAGCTTGCCAGAGTTTCCATTCAGACTTGGTTTGACTTGACTGGTTTGTTCTGTATTCTTAAGTTTGCCTTTTTGTYAACCAAAACTGCCTTTTCACTGAAGATACTCAGTGTTCTAGGAAAGATTTTTCTTTTCCCTTCCACACATGCTCCCTAAAACATGCTCTGAGCCTGGTATTTTGGGTAGACTGATAAATAGCTATGGTACTGATGACAAGGTAGGAATCAACATGCTTATTCTATAAAAATTATTGTCCCAAATGGTGTGGGTCTAGMGGTGGAGTGCCAGGGGAAAGGGAGTATGCTGGGCTTGCTTGTGGCCTCACCTCACACGAATGTGATTGTGCCTGCTAGACTATGTCCTCCCCAGCTTTCCCACTGCATCCCATGCTTGTGTTCTTAGCAAAAGCTCTCTATAACCTATCTTGTAGAAATTTTGYTGCATGAGATCTCATGAATCCATCAGCGCAGTGCTGGTTTTTGACTGTTGCCTCTTCTTTCCTTTCCCATATGTAAAGGCACTGCTGCTGACATCTGCAAAACGCTGCTGCTCTCCTCATGCCAGTCCTCCTTAAACCTGCAGGGAGGAACTGAAGTCCTGTGCCTTGTTTCAATGTAGTGATTGTGCTGCTCAGCATCTCGTGTAGTTTTTGGTTTGCTTTTATAAGGTATGAGTAATGCAACTTTCTTTATCGGTTCCTTCAAGGGCTATGTCTTAGAGTCTTTTCTGGCATATGTGCCTRCTTTTGGCTACTGTGCTCTGAATAAGGTGGAACCTGGCAAGGAAGTTTTCTTCTTGCAGATTGACTATACGTAGTGGGAAGAACTTCTGGAGCATGTGGTGTTCATGAAGAGAGACCAGGGAGCTTGCAGAAAGGGTGGAGACAGTTGTAAAGAGAGCAGATACACAGGTGGAAGCGGCAGAAGGCCATTTTTCCTAGGGATCTAGAGGCAATTGTGTGGGCATTTTTTGCAATCCAGAAAGTTATAACTCACTAGAAGTTTCTTCCCTAAGAAGCAACGTAAAGAAAGGGCTTCCACTGCAAGGTCAAGATATGGATTCTTTTAAAACCATCTGATTTCTTATTTAGGAGATCTGGATTTTCTCCATTTCAGAAGTTCTTGTTCTAATATAATAACTATATCTAAATGTAATAGAAAAGCAAAGATGTTACAGAAGTGACCTTTCTCATACAGGCATACTGCATGTGCAGCCTTCCTTGAGAAATCAGGATTGCAGGGGTTGTGTACAAGTTCTTTTTGTTGAATGACTTAGAAAATCTGGATAATCCAAAACCCAAGTGCTTTCATGAACAACCCTTTCTGGAGAGAAATGCTTTCTGTATTCCAGTAATGGGTAGAAAATAAGTTTATAAAATAACTGAAGATAGAATCATAATTTAAGAGCAMAATCTCAACAAAGGTCGTGAATCGAGCGGCCCCTGTTCTGCGGCGAGATTGCAGTTTTCCTTCCTGCATTGTTTGCACTTACGGTTGCGCTCTGTGTACATCGCCAATAAGACCGGCAACTGAAAGCAGACAGCAAGACAAGCATGACCAATAACACTTCGCACTTTACCAATACTTTAATAAAGTTGGAAGATCAATTTGGTTGCTGGCTTTYCTCAGACAAATGCTCCCCAACAAGATACAGAATGATGAATGCTGATCTCTTAAAGCTACTAAAGTATAAAGCGTTACAAAGGGTTTTTTTAATACAACAGTGTGATAAAGCATTCTGTTGGTGAATCATAGTGATGTGGCTGTCCTAAAGCTGACCTAAACCAGTGAAAAATGAAGTCATTAGTAAAAATAAAAYGCAAATATTACTGAATGCTGGAGCATTTTTATTTACACATTTCAGGTTGGATTTTCTACTCTCTGTCTTTTACATGTACCAAGATGAAAATAAGATGAGTGAACTTATTTTCTCCCTCCACCCTTAATAAGAATGAGTTATAAGGGTGAACCAAGAGAGATAAAATACCATCTCCTTTTCAAACTGTAAGTAAATTCCAGAACAAGAGGCAGTGTGATGAGTATTGTGTGTGAAGTATAGAAAGACCATGACATATGCTGTCTTCAACAGGTAGAGGTGTAACAAGGGAAAAAAAAAAAAGAAAAAAACCCCCTGCACTCCCATTGCCAGCCTAGTACTTCAAATTTCCTGTAATATTTCCTCACAAGGCTTGCAGGCAGGCTGTTAAGGTGCAGCATGCTTCTACCCTACATGTTACACCCAAATGTTGCTTAATTTGACCCTGCCACTCTGACTATTGCATGTTTGAGCCTGCCACTCTGACTATTGCATGTTCACTTTTGGATTTACATGCAGTGTAATCTGGTCCCTCTCTCACGGAGGGGATGGGGTGAGGAGGAAAGGATGGGGAAAGAGCTCTGACACCTTTTCCTACAATTGTCTTCCTCCTCACTGCTCTGAGGGAGGTTTGCCCATGAAATGAGTGATGATGCTGTCAGCTGTCTTCCACTTCATACTGCAAACCAGACAGAAAGGGAAGAATGCGTGTACCTACAGTTGATCAATAGTGTCTGTTCTTAAGCATATTTTTAGATTCTTGCTAGTATTAGTTTGGTAATAGCTTAAATGTAGTCTGATCTCACCCCAATATATAGAAATGCCTTCATGCTTCTAGCTTGCACGAAGCCTTCATGCTTTAGGATCTTCCAGTGGCAGAAATCACTGAAGGGTAGTTTTTCCACAGCAGCAGCCAGATTTATCTTTTGCATTCCCTGCTGCTTTCTCACTGGATTTCAAATCAAAGTGAGGGCTTGGTCTTTATCCATAAATTTTCTTTTGTTTAATTGGATTACCAAAGGGTGGTTTAACAAAAGCTGAAAGAAAGTGGGTCCCAACTTTTCTTATTGCCAAACCACCACTTTCCTTTAGGAGTATTTAATCTGTGTAAGTCTTGATAATAATCTGAGTATGTGCAATGAATTTTCCTTAGGAACTGGAGTCTATCCATGTTTTTCATCTTTTGCTACTGATAGAAGGTGTACTTCTTTGATATGATATAACTAAGTAGTAAGAGGTRTGTTCAAAAAGAAAAATCCAAAGAAATAAGCCCGGAGCAGGCTCCCCAAAGAAAATGCTCTACTGTGCGTGTTGTTTAGCATTGAAAAAGAGTAAGAGAAAAAAAGTCTGAGGGATAATCACATTATTTTAGGTTGCCGGGGGAGATGCTAAGGTCACTATGTGCTTAAGCACAATATTAAATCGTATATTTTTAACTGAAAACATAATATTGTATAAAATTTTCTTCTGTTGTGTGTAATTTGTATTTATGGATAGAAAAAAAATGAAGTAGCTATTCACAGATTATTTTTGTTGTTTGCTCTAAGCTATTAATTGAGATTTGGCTCTCATACACAGAAKTCCTACTGTTCATATCAGAGCATGCTAGTCCTGAGCGATGACCTTGTCACTGAAGCCAGAGCATTTCTTCCCAATTAAGTGATTGTAGCATGATTAMGAACAGTTTTATCATATACTTTCAAATGCTCGAAAATATTTTGCATAGTGCACTGGGATTGCTTTAGCATTGGCAGTGTTGTAAACACAGTAAGAAGTTTGAGATACTGATGATTTTTTTCTTGAATATTCGTAATTGTCTTGAAGAGSAGCATAATAGTGACCATGGGCTAATTCAGGTTGGAAGGGACATCAGGAGGGCTGTAGTCCTTGCTCAGAGCAAGCTCAGCTGTGACATCAGGGCAGGTTGCTCAACATTTTTCCGGCTGGTCTTGAAAACCCCCAGGGATGGAGGCTACACAAATTCTCTGAGCAGCCAGTTAAAATTATCCTGAAATGGACATTTGATTTCCGTTTTTGATCCACAAGCACAATCTTAAATTAAACCTTTATTTCATTACACATATTTGATAGGATTTCCGTTTTTTTGAGAAGCGGCAATTACTGCTTATTTATAAGCACTAAATTATGCAAGTCTTTCTTCCTCTAYACTTCTTAGCTAAAATAGCTAAAATGTCAAGAGAAGTTGCCCAGGACAAGAAAATGGAAAAGAGACAGACCTAGACAGAAGAGTGGAAGAAAAAAAAAAAAAAGAGAGAGAGGTTTCATATAGAGTGAAACATCATCTTTCTGTTTGTGGCTGATATTAGGAGTCATGGATAGAATTTATTAAGATTCAGAGAACTTGGTCTTGAACCAAGATATTCAAGAGAAATTATTTCATTTGGTGTGATAGATGAGCCTTTGCGCTAAGCAGGGTTGATGAAGCACTGTTTTTTATACAGAGAGTGAATGTGAAATCAAACATCTGACTGTAGGGAAACAAGGATCCTCTTCACCATTGACAATGTATCTCTGAAATACCATCAATAGGAAATTACTTTATCCTGTTAATAATAATAATTAGCTTAATCCAGGATTAAATAGAAATTTAATCCTGTTTTATTAAAGATTCCACATCCAGGTAAGCTGTTTTGCTCTTCAAAATCTTAAAGAAATTAKCTAAAGATAGGGAAAACTCAGAAAGAATGGAGACTGCCTTTGTAAAATGTTTGATACTAAAATATCTTAAACATAAACCACTATAAAACAAAAATCTTACAATGTCAGATCATGATATGGTATTTGTTGAAAAGTTAAACAACATTTAAAAACCACTTCAGTGTAAATAAATATATATTAATTAAATCTATGGAGGGTGATTTCAACAGCTAAAAGTGATGTATGCAGTTACTTCTACTTACTACTTATTTTCTTCCAGGAGAAAATWAGTAGTATGTAAGTAGTATTCTCACTGCATTGGTTAATTAATCATACTTGGAACTTGGATTTGCATGAGCTATAGGGCCTTAGTCCCACAACCATCCTTCTATAAAATATGCATACACTTTATCAGCATAGGAAAGTCTGCAGCTTAGATGATCCATCAAACAGACGGYGCAGAGCAGGAATGGTACGAGTTTGTCATCCAGAAGTCAAACTTGTGACAGGAGGAATCACACCTGCACCATTTCCTTCACTGCACGCAAGCTCCAGTTGATGAGACTGCCTTAGACTGCACAGCACTAGCTTGCCGGGAATTGCACTGTCTTTCCGAAGTCATGAGATTGATTAATAACGTACACAGAGCACTCTGATCATCAGAGCAGAAATGAGGTAACTGAAAAATGTTAGCAAGCATGATAGAATTTGCAAATTTTTATCCAATAAACATAGATGCAAAAAAAAAAGAAATGAATGTCATTCCGGAGTGTGCCAAGTATTGGCTTGTGACTTCTGTCATCAAATCAGAAACCCTTAACTTAAACTTTTATTATGAAATAGTTGCTTGGTGAACACTTTAAGTAAATGGAGCAAAATTGCTTTGCTTTTCTCATACCATTTGTTCAGCTCAACATTTTTCTATGCATGGAGGAGAGGTGATTTTAATATAGGGGTAGTGCCAATTATAAGCCTTTCTAAAGATTTTTTTTTTCTGTGCTTAGCATGCATTGTTTTTACAATATCAAGCTTGTTATTTGGGACACAGAGCACAGTTTGCAAGGCACAAAGGTCTTGTTTCTACTAGCATGCGGAGGAGATTTGGGCAGAGATAAAATGCAGTCACTGTGAAATGTCCCTTCTCTATTTAAAGCATCTCCCTTAACAGCAGGGAGTCATAGTAGTTGAAGTAATTAGATAAGGCTCTGTTCCTTTCACCTAAAGGAGAAGCCATGTGGTGGCAAAATACAGAAGAAAATTGCCAGAGTGTATGTACTGCAGTTCTCTATTTCCACCAGGTTGCTTTCTTCTTTAAAGTGCTTGTCACAAAATATTGATATCTTTAACAAACAGCATTTATGCTTTGTTAGGGAAAATCTTTGTTAGGTTGTTAGGGGGTACAAATTTGAACTTAAGCCTATGTCAGTGTTTGCGTTTCCAAAATGGACTTTACACAAAATGGAGTAAGAAATAAGCAGAAGAACACCACTTCTCAAAGGCCAGTTCAGCCATGGTTTTCAATGCAAACGTCAGATTGCATCATTTCTTGATATATTTCCTCATGGATTGAGGACTGATTAGTACCAAGATTTTTTTTTGCAGTAAATCTGTGTTTATAAGTTCATGAAAAGTCCATGTAAATCAAAGCAAACATTTAATAATATATCAGTTTATAAATCAAATATGATTTCTCACTGCTCAAACTGTTAACTAAAAGAAGAAAAGAAAGAAGGCAGGCAAAAAGCAAAAGAATTGGATGATATCTTTTTGTGTTTTGGCTCTGTCCATGAAAGAGGGCTCTGTCTCCTAAGCTAGCTGATGTAAATAAACCTTCACTCACAGATGTCTTGTAGGTTCAGACTSAGAAGAGGCAAAGTCTCTGAATCAAGGAATTAAAAAGAAACTCAGCAAGGACTAAAGGGAGTGCAGTAATTAGTGCTCTAGATGAGGAAGAAAGGCAAGAAATGCCCATGTGTCCCTCTATCAAGCAGATAGATTGAAATAATTATTTTTATATATAGATTATGTGTATATATAGTTATAAATTCTTAGGCTCAAAAGAAAAGCAGGAGAGCACGTTAGTGAGTGACAGCAAGGAAAGTCAAAGTCATGATGTTTCTCATATGATAATATCAACTCTGTGCAGCTGCTTGAAAAATTTGCATGTAATATCAAGAAAAGAACATCTGCTGCTCAGTATGCAGCAGGCCACCAAGGCTGCTGCAGAGAAGAGGTGGGAGGAAAGGCTGGGATAGGATCTACATCGTGATAAGTGGAACAAGAAGTGGCGTCCCACTGAATGGCACAACCTCTATTAGCACTTTCGAAGTCACTTACTCCCACTTCTTGATCSCTGGTAATGTTCACTGTGATAGGGGTAGCTGCCATAGGCAAGTTAATATGCTACTAAATTGCCCAACACTGAATAATTCTCATTGACTAGAGTGCTTTCCAGGAGTTAGGAAGTACATAATTTGCAAATAACCAAAAGCCTTACACTAACTTGGGAACACATTGCCTAACACAAAACTTCCAGTTAGTATGYCGTTAGTGTCAGTGTACAGCACGATAAAAGATTACATGGGATATAACTCTGGAAAATGATGATGATGCTGAAGCAAAGGTATAGGGATTCATTTGTGACTAATCACACATAATGTCAGAGGTAGAAGTTAAGCATATGAAAAAATAACTGCTTCAAGTACACGTTTTTACTGTCCTAAGGGGCTTTCTGCTGTTTATTTCTGTTTGGCTCAGTAGATTCTTTTCCTTTTAATGGTTTGCTGTTCTAACAGCTGGAAGTTACAGCACAGAATTTTCACATGAAGCTACTACCTGCACAATGCAAATAAATGCATGATTTTTCTTTTCTGGGTATTTTGATAATTCAGAAATTGACTATTAAAATTTTATAAAATGTTATGTATAATTCATATATTTTGCTTAATATAAATATAGGCAGTTTGAAGCTTTAAGAGTGATATCCTCTCTTTGTTTTGATTTTAGGTTATTTTAAGAAACTGAAAGAGCACCTCTTGTCTTCTTTAGCATTCTGTACTTTGCATGTTAAAGGGAAAGGGTTATTTCTGGACTTTGCAGGAAMCGTTTTCTAAAGTAGCCATGCCCGAAACATATTGGGAGATGGGCTTTGGTTGGCTTGAGAGGAGAAAAATTATCTAATAATCTAATAATAATTTAAAAATCTGTGACACCATCTGTGCAAAGTCCYGGATAGCAGCTCTGCTTTAGCACAGTGTGGCTTGTCTGTAACATGATTTGGTGTCTTCAGCGGGCAGATGTTTCACTAGTTTTTCTGTCAGAATAACCTTTCTTTCCCTACCATACTACCTAAAAGAGGTCCAGTGCTGGCGAAAAATGATGAAAATGGTGTCACTATTATAAAAAAGACCTTTTACTTACCGTATTCAATAATTCTGATGAGCGGATTTAGTAGAAATAGAGTTTATTAGCTTTAAGAGACCATTTGAAGAATCTTGTCAGGTATAACATTATAAAGTGCCAAACAAGGTGATTAGTAATAAGAGACTTTTGCTTATTCAATCAGTAAGCAGAAATTTTTGGAAATAATAATAATAAAACCACTTTATTTCACTCATTTCTGATTTTTTTTCAGAAATTATTTTCTGATTTTGAATAGCAATAAAAACCGAAAGACCTGTTATCTCTTCTACCACACACCTATAAACCCGTGAGCACCAGGTTGTGGCAAATGAGGGTGCCAGCCACTGTGTAAATATGATTGATAGATCATAGAGCATTTCAGCTTATTCTAGAAAAGAAGTTACTTACTATGAGGAATTTATATAGGCACATTCAGTATTCTAGTTAAATACATAATGCCCAGGTATGAAAAGCTTAGTTCACTTTGCCCGCAGGGTTTGTGGAATGAATGGTAGCGTGAGCAGGAACGGAGGCCTGGGATGCTGGGAATGCCGCCTGACAAAGCTCTGCACGTTGCGCCTCTGCATRCGGCGTTTTCTTGGCCAGCTGGGGGACTTTTGTTCAGACAAACTCTTCTTCTTCTTCTATTCTTCTTTTCTTCTTCTATTTCCATTCTTTAGCTTTGTCAGCACTCCATAGGAGTACCTGAACTACAGGTGAATTTTCAAGTCTGTATGGCTTGCTGAGTGGCCTGAGAGAAAGATGAGCAGAGAGGGAGAGGGAGGAGAAGAGGGAAAGTTAAGTGTGTAGTAAATAAGACATYTTCATCTTCCTGTATGTACTGTGCATAGGATTCAAAGGTGGCTGTTTGTTTCTCCCGCTTCTACTCTCCTTTCTGTGGAGGAAAGCCAGGATTCGTAGCTATTTCTGTGCACTTAGAAAGCAAGGAAGCCTCACAGTAAATGTGTGCCATAACAATGAAATGGAATCAAAATAATTCCCGATGCTGTTGCTGTTGGTGACTCTTTAATATCCCATATGTTTTTTTTTTTCAGCCCTTATGCAGTGGGCAAACCTGTAGTCTAAAATGCACAGTTATCTCACCAAATATGCATAACATATAAAAGGAAGAGCTGCCAGAAATTAATTCTTCCAGAGCATCCTATTGTGTGCCGAGGCAGACGTGTTTATATGTAAAACACTTTCAAGATGTGTCTCCTGACAGAGATTTTGTGATCTGCAGCTTCTCRTTACTATTTGCTTCCTGGGTGTCATACTGCATTTTGTAGTGGCTTGTTGCAGCAGAATTTTGCTTTTATTCAAACGATAGCTTTGACTATTCAGTGTTTGAAGTTATTTCATAACAGAGGTCACTTTGTGCCTCCTTTGTCATCGTGACCTTCAGATTATGTCTTTACTTTCCACTTCAGCACAACACCCTGCTTTCATTTATGCAACCATTATGATGGTTCCATGGTTCAATAGCACTTAGAGAGATGTTGACAGCAAAAGGAAAAGTTTGAAAGTATTTCTGTTAAAATAATGCCTTTTTTTTCTTTTTATTTGTTTTTTATTCTCACTTCCTTCCCAAGCGAGGCATTTCTTAGGCTATATTGAGGCTGAGCAGGGTTGCGAAGGTAACCCTGCTATCTTGCATGGGTAGTACACATATTCTGCGCTCTGCTTGCTGCCGCTGACCTGAGTGCCGTCAGGTTACCTCTGCGTCTCAGTAGTGCCTGGCTGCTGTTTTGTCCCATGAGAGCTACTTCTCCTGGAGTCTGTGGGGTTGCTGGAGGTGCCCGGCTTTCCGTGCCCTGAGGGCRGTGTAGCGTGGTGTGGCAATGGTTTGCAGCGTGGCGAGGAGGATAAAGCTGTTGTGGGCTTTGCAATTACACCAAAATGTGAAAACTTGCTGGAACTGAATGCAATACCAAATTTCTGTGACTGAACTAAGTAACTGTAACACTTGATTAGCTCTACCATATTTCTCTGTTGCTTCAGGCGGCTGTTTCGCTCTTCATTGTAAAACTTAGGCATGCATCCGAGAATTTTGTGGATTTTCCTTTTAATAAAATTAACAGYGTTTGTGATGTGATGTCTTCTGACAGATACAATACAACAAGAAACATATTTTACACCTTTGGGAATATTTGATTACTTTCCTCCAGTTTYATCTGATGACAGGCTTGGCGGCTTTGGTCAGAGTAGCAGTTTGTTTAACCTTCACACTATCCCCAAGGCACAATAAAACACTCTCATACTAAAGAAATCTAATTCTGATCATACTTGTTGTCCTATTTGCTTGTAACAGTTTTCTTGAAGAGCATGCAGCACATTATTCAAGCCATCTCTTCTTGCATTTCTTAACTGTGTTTCAGTGCTTTTCTATCAGGGATCAAAGCAGGCCCCTCAAATGAATTTATCATATTAAAAGTGTATAATGACCTTCAAGTAGCTCCTGCAAGTGAGATTTATCTGCTCTGGCTTTATTTGGTCTTCTACGAGCACTCCACCTAYTGCATCATGAACAGGAAGTGCAGGATCTTACCTTGGCTGTCATCCCTATTTGATGTCAAGGGCAGTGCACTCCCTTCCCTTGCATYGGGTCTTCCTGGTGGTTCACCTAAGGGTTGCTGCCGTAGCGGGGACAGTGAGAKTCCTCATTTGTCGTTCTACTGCCTGTTGTTTTGGGCCTGTCTCCTTTTAACAACCTGTTTGTGTGTTGCTTCCTTCCCATGGCTTATGTTATCGCTCTGYGCAGATGACATACACATCCCTAATTCCTGTTGGTGTTCTCCAATTTTGCCTTTRTGTTTCTCCGCCTGCATCATCTCCATAACTGGATGCATACACATCTTTTATTACAAACAAAGAAAGAAAAAAGGATTCTTCTTAATCCTGTTGTTTGGTGCTTTGCTCTGTAGTACTACATGTCTCAAATACTTCTGCTCTTCCCCTACTTTTGTAGTATTGCATAAGGGTTATAAAATGTTTGTTATAATTTGTTATATAGTCATCACCTTGCAGATCAAAACCAAAGTTTTTTTCACATATATTGCTTCTTTTATATACAGAGCCACCAGTATGTCTTTTAAATTTACTGCTTTTGTTACAAATTAACAAAAATAATCCCTGAAATGACTGGTTCCAGATCTCTGTAATTCAGAGCAAAAGTTTTAATATGATTGCTACTTTTCAATCCAGTGATCTAAATTTTAGATTATACCAAGTATGAAAGCCATTGTCTGTTATTCTCCRTGTGCAATCACATTTATGAGAGTTGAATTTTTTTCTAGAATTACCCAGAATGTTAATTCTGTTTATAATTTGTGTCTACACTTTCTAAACTGTGTAGGAACTATAATATGATAAAAATATTTTTGATTTCTTTTCTGATTACATCTGTGTTAGAATGTGCAYGTTAGAGTTGCCAACTTAAAATATATATTTAGTTTTGATGTAGATTTGATCTTCAATTAATTTTTGCCTAACATCCTCACTTCTGTTGCACAATATTTATCATTTAATTGTTGGCTCAGTACATGTTCTTTCTCTTCAATATACTCTTTATGCTAAGGAATGTTTAAATTAATAAGGCATAGTCACAGATTGATAACATTGCTATCATCATTGCCTTTCCCCTTTGGCAGTACTGTGAATCAGTATTTTAATTTTCTACTAATGSCATTCTCATGTTCTTATAAAATATTGCTTTTATTTTTTTTTTATATGCAGAAGGTTCCCAGTGTGATAACTATAAATAATCACAATTACTATGATGATATTGCTTGTTTCYTGGGTGCTATGTGATATTTTGATAATGGCCATGTAGGCCTGCAGGGAGAGTGGCTGATCTTGTGCTGGGCTGCAGTGGTGGCAGCAGGCAGGATGATGCTCATGTTGATCTGGAGAACCAGCTTGAGGAGGAGAGATGTAAATCCAACATGRAAAGCGAAAAAATGGATGTAGGCCCAGGGAATCTCTGTGCACAATTCAGAGGCATGTTTAGAGGTCAGGCTGAAAATTGGAAAGCTGGCTAGGGTATGGGACAGGTAACATTCAAGGTGAGGAGCAGGCAAGCTGATGCCCAAGCAGGAGGAAAAGGTTTACTCCTGCATCATGTAAACAGCAGCAGAGTACTCTCCACTGTAGTCAGCAATTCATGAGAGCCTGGACTTTCCCAGAGTGACAGTCACAGGGCATATGCCACAAAGTTAATTTGTACCTAAGCTTGGTTTTTGCTTGAAAAGTAAATATTCAGCTGCTGGGTAAATGGACTGTAGGTGCATAAGGCTAACCTCATTTACACACTGTCAACAGAAATCATAGGTTTCTAACAGTGATGACCTGCGAGCTTGTTAAAACTCCTAAGGTTGCCCCATGTTAGTTCCTAAGACTAATCAGGAGCTGTGCAGCTCYGTTGCATCGGGTAGGAGACAACGCTCATGAGGRCTGTAGAGGAGCAGATTGGAAACCTCGGCTGGCAAACTCCATCAGGAGACTGTCACATAAAGATAGGTTCAGTTTTTGTTGTATGCAGGCTGCATAGAATAAGAGAAATCTGTTAATATTACAGAGCCTGAGGAACTGTGGAAGTATTTCATCAATTCTTTATTTTCCTGTTGCATGTGGCATCCTTATCCCAGCCCTCTCCTTGTGTTCTCACATGGGCAATTTGGGCCTTTTCTGCACAGGATCTATTTAATTCCTTTAATCATGAGAAGCACTTGGCTAGGTGAGCTTGCATTGTAATCACACGTGGACAGTGGCAGGAAGTGCACTCCTTACTGCAGGGCAGCTGTAGCCACCCGCAATTTAAGGTGCAAATGGCTTTGAGTGACCAGAATGACGCAGAAGGGGGATACGGCACAGCACCCTATGGCTACTTTGGCAGACATGCTTGAAGATGAGCAGAACATCCAATTGGTCCTTTCCTGGCCTTCCGAAAAAAGCAGTGATGCCACTATATGCTAATTCCTAGCACATCTCTACAAATGCTGCTACTAAAACAACATGAAGTCGTTAAAGCATTGGGCATTGAAAGAAAGACAAGCCATTATAGATGTCCTCAGGGATCATGAAAGGTGAACTTTCATCATTAGCAGGGAAGGAAGGTCTGGAGTGATCAACAGGCAAAACTGCAACAGAGTTCAATGGGTGTGTTTGGAGCAGGAGGCAGAAAGGGTGACAAAAGGCAGCCTGAGGAAATGTGGGCTCAAGGACCAAGGTCCTGAGCAGTCTGCAGTCCCCTGAAATTTATGGAGACGGGCAGATTCATCTGGTTGTTCAGGTGTGCACTGCATATTGTGCCTAAAGCAACCAGTGAGTTGCATGGAGAGAAACCAACTGTTTGACCTTTTTTCTAAAACTGTAGCTCACAGTCTTGTGTTTTATCAGCTAATGCACCCAAAGCTGAATTGTTGTCAGGTAACATGTACATGCTATCTCGTAGAAAATCCTTGTGGAAGCCACAGGTGAACCTTTTATATAACCAAGTTTCATTTTATATTGATTGTCCTACATTGATTCTCCTGCATTGCTCTCTGCACCACATTCTTATGCTCTTTTTTTTTTATTGATAATAATTTTAACCTTTGCATCCTTATGAAAAAGTAACAAACATTTATGTGCAAAAATATTTGTGAGAGCATAATAGACATTCAGATCAGATAAAACAGGTATTCAGAGCACTTCACTATTCACATCTTTCCAGCACAATGGATTTCTTCCTGGCAAAACCCATTGTGCTCTCCCGGCTGTTCACTGTTCACTCCACCCATCTTGATTTTTATCCAAACTGTTGATCTCCTAAAAATTCTTCTGAAGCCGATAGACTGTTATATTCTGACTGACAGGTTTGTATGTGTTCTGGTTCTGTTTTTCTCTTTCTTAAATATAGATAAGGCATCTGTTATTCTGTATACATAAATGACACCTMACTTTGTTAAATTTGTTAGAAGTTCTTTTCCCATGTGCCTTTTTTTCCTTATTTTATATCTGCAGTGGCAGTTGAGTTTCCCAACCCAAGGCCTTTAGGTGCTTGCTTTTTTTATTTCATTGAGACATTAGAGTTTCCCTTAACCTTGTGTTACTTAACCAAAACAACTTGCAATCAGGTTGTGCTTTTGTTGGCTTTTTATCATATAATTCTATTGGATGAAATATATTTTTGTTTTGCTACATAATACTGAAGTTTGATTTACTAAAAGTAAATCATATTAAAAGTCTTCTGGATTTGTGACTTTTTTGTCCTTATTGACTATCCCATTGTCACAGTCTTATTATTAGGAGCTGTTATTAAAAACCTGGACATCTGAAGTATCATGTTAGTACCTTTTCTAGTATTTCTTGATATTGCATGCTACAGAGTTAACTACCATGTTGAAATCTGAACTGTGACAGATATCTAACTATATTCCAAAAGAATTTGTAGTGCTAATCTCTTTCAGCAAACACAAACAAATAGTCCCCTAGAATAAAAAGAATAGCATGGTATAAAAACATCATCTCATAAGTCCATTAGTGAAAAATAATTTTGAAATGATTTTATTAACCAAGGATTATGTGAATAAACTGATAGTTCCGAAGGAATATCCAAATAAATTCAGTGGTCCTCAGTGTGCTTTACAACAGCTGAAATTCCARGCCAAATTTGAATCCTGTACTCTGTGAAGTCTTGGGGAAATGGGCAGTGATCACACTGAGGTTTGCTACTGCATACATTTGAAGACATAAAGGGTGAAAGCGAGCTTGTTATTGGCARATGCCGTGAGCTGCTGCTTTCTGTCCCAATTTAAAACTCTCTCTTGTAAAACTGATGAACGTTGGCACCACAACACCTCATGCAGTAGAAATAATTGCCCTTTTTAAGTATGGTATTTTTTGAATATATTTTCCTTCTGTACTGACAGATGGAAAAAAATAGAACAATCTTTACATTTTATGAAAAAAAATATTATCAGTGGAAAAGAAGGAAAGTTTCTCCCTCAATAATTTTATAATATTTGGTAAAGAAAGGCAACCAAAATTGATTACTTAAATGATGTTATCTCCTAACTCCAGCACTTTTCATGGATGTTTTCTAATAGATATGGTAGWTCCATCCATTATGTCTTGCTCAGTCATGACATTTCACAGGACAGTGAAAACGTTGAATGAAGCCAGTGTGACCCAATAAAACTTGGGAAATCAGTTTCTCCTTCAGAACAGGAAATGAAGATAATATTTTTCACATGGATATTTTCACCTTGATACAAAGTAAAAACTGTTAGTGTATGTAAAGACTGCCATTTTAGACCTGTAACTAGAGACTGAGGATAGTCCTGGTAGGCAACACTTMAGAATGAGAGTGTGAAATAAGCTCCTGGGTGCCAGTTCAGTGACAGAAAGGGCTTCCTGGGATACCTGGGCTGAAATAAGGCCTCACATGTAAGCTTTGCTTATGCATTATAACCAAAGGATTCCCAGTTCCAGCACATTGAAGCAAAGTTTATCACTGCAAATTGTGTCATCTGCTCCTGGTTTTATTTGCTTATTTMTTTTGAGTATTGTATTCTTTTGAGCTCCCCTGAAAATGCTAGAGAGACAACACCTGAGCGAGGGGACGCGGCTCGTAGGCGCTTGGTGCATGTGTCGGCTGTGTCCTCGTTTCCTCGGGACCTCAGGGCGAGGAGTGTTTAGGGCACTGAGAGCCCGGCCTCGGCCTAGTGGCTTTTGGCTGCAGCAAAGGGGCTRTTTGGGGGTGCTCAACAATTGCTCTCTCAGACAGACTGTGTACAAGGTCAAAGCAAATTCYACCCTCAAGGATTCCAGCCATGCAGTATTGACAAGAAGAGTAATAAACAAAAATGTAACTGGATAGCCAGCATGCTGCAAAAARCTGTAACACTGACTCTGGCTTTCTTAGGTGTCTGTATATAGTAGAAACTCATTAATTACACAAACATGCTAATAGAAATACATTAATAGTAGAAGCATGCAGATAAGACATGAAAAAAGAAAACTCTTAAGAAACTTCTGCTCTTAAAAAACAGCAGGTTTAAAAAAAAAGATTTTGAGTCCTKGCAAACTGGATAAGAACCCCCCAAGTGGCTCACCTTGGCTACATATATCAAGAAAGGACACATATTGGAGGAGAAAAATAAAAAAGAAAGAATTGTACTCACAAGAGGAAGGGGGGAAAGAGGGAACTGTTGCACACCCCCCTCAGGAATACAGTGACGGGAAGAGATCCTTTTGGCTCCAAAGGACATGGCATCTTGGGCTGGCATGAGTGACAAGCYGAGAGAGGGTGGTAGGGTCCACTGATAAGACCCTGAAAAGGCAGGACGAGTGTCAAGCYCATCTGAAGGGAAAGAATCAGGAATAGTGAAAAACAGCAGAAAAGGTTTTGATAGCAAAGAGGGTTGAAAAGAGAGGGTTGAAAAGAGAGYTGAAAGTAGTAGCTTTYTGAGCAATGAGTCTTTTGTTCAGGGACCATACTAAAGGCAAGAGCTTATGGGAGAAGGGTACCATCATGATATTTTATTTTTAAATCACTTAGTCCTCTCCTATCTGCTACCTTCTTTCTCTCTCTCTATCTCTTTTGAGTAAAAGCTCACTAAATTTAGAAGTATTCTAAAGTGAAAAGTCTATATATTTTCCTTAGCAATGTCAAAATGGAATGCTTYGAGTTTTCTGGAAAAATATCACATTTTTCTTGGTTGCATAATTACTAAATTTGTCTAGCATTCACAAATATTTTCGTAAGTTGACTGATACCACAGATAATGGACTRCTCTCAGGAGAAAAAGAATATTTTATTAATGTTCTCAATATTCAATGCCCTATGGCACACAGCATGTCATGATAGACAAATMAAATTTAAAGGATTTTCTTATGCAATAAAAAAATCATATCTCAGTACCATGATATAYGGCATATATTCCACTTCAGAGGAGGGTTCATATATCAAACATATCACATAGAGCTCAGCTACTGAATTATTCATTCCTTTTGTAGCATGTGTGCAGTATGTAATAGATAAAAGGACACAGCCCAAGTTGCACTTGACGTATTAAAGTACTGCTATGCATAGAGATATTGCTTATRAAAGACGTATTATACCAACATAAAAATTCTATAGACCCTGTTTTTTGTTTGTTTTTGTAATTTTTTTTTTATTATTATTTTCCTGAAGGAAAGCAGAGGAGCAGTAAATGAAGGAGCTAAGGGTTATGTTTTCGAAGTAGTGTTCTCCCTGAAGTTTTATCTAGGTAGGGGCTCTGGCATTAAATCTTTCTGTTCAGAGACAGAGTTCAGCTCATCTTAAAAGGACAGTGTGAGGCATGACCTTTTTTGCAGCCCATCTCCACAAGTTGGTAGGGAACCATCCTATGCTGTGCTCTGAGATTTATTTGAGAAGCTCGGTATTTCCCCTGTGTTTTGCTAGCAACTACAAAGGTATTTGTATGGTCATAACGTGTGGGGATGATACCCAATGTTTGGAAAAGTCCAACCAAGACAGCAACTGTTCAAAGCAATAGCAGATTTTGCCTGAACTCTGCCAGTTTGCGAGGCTTGAGCTCATACACAAAAGTGGGAGCTTTATTTGCCTCTGTGCTCCATTCAGCTGCAAACTGGCAGTAAGGTACATGTGCACAGAGTGTTACAGAGGTGTCTGTTAAATCATTTCTAGACAAAACTTGCACATTTCCATACTTAATTGCAGMGACTACACAAGTAAGAGGTATAAAATGCAGATTACTCCTGTAAAAGAAAAATGTATACTGTAGTTGCTGTGTGCACATGCATGAAATTGGCATTTATATTATTCCTTCTGCCATGACACAAAAAAAAAAAAGGACAAAAAGATCTTATTTAGGGTCTCCTAGTAATAACTGAGGAAATACTGATTTTTTTTTTTTTTTTTTTGCCATCCTCAGGTGGCAAATACCTACTTTGCACATACTGTATATACAGATGTTGTCATGAGTTCACTATATAACCTCCCCACCAGAATAAGGACTGTTTACTACAGCTTGTGATGGATGACTTTACACTATCAAATACAAATTATGTAATAAAAGGTAGTGTAAAATTTAAGTATTTTTAATAGATTAGGTGGATATAATAAAGAAATAGCAATATATATATGAAATATTGTAGGATTGCTATATGATCTATTTACTTTTACATGAGATATAAAATTGCAYGATAAGATAAATTAATTTTATTACTTAGAAAATAAAATATAATTATTCAAAATAAATACTGCTTACCATTTGTGTTTACCAAATGATGAAAGAAGGGTAAAATTTAATCTCTGAAATTTGATGTTAGCATTTGATTAGTTAATCCTTTGAATGATCCCAATATCAGCTGTAGGTTTATTAACTATATGCAAGTTTCTATCCTGAAGTCAACATGGGGGACAGGAACAAGTAGGATTACTATGGAGAATATCCAACACCTGCTTGTGGTTACCTTCTATCTAAGGAACCAAAACCAAGGACAAAATGAAAGACAAAAGAAATGTAATGGTTAAATGGAAATAAATCTTTTGTATTGAAATACTGGCTGTATTTATAGTCACTGGAAGAACTGCTGTGACTTTCATAGGATGAGAATTTTATTCCCAGTCATACAAAGAAAGAATATTTTCCAYGATACTGTAAATCACTATGCCATATCAAATATGATATTAAATATAAATATGCTTTTAACATTGTCCAATCTTTTACTTCCATGAATGATAGAAGTGTTATTGCATTATTGTTAACGTAACCTTTCTAAGATAGATCAAAATTATGATAAATTCAACCCTGTAGGTTTTATGAATCAGAACTTAAATACTGAGATTTTTAAAAAAAAAAGTTTCCTTCATTAGAATTATAGATAAATAATTGGATAAATATTTACAACTAGATGAAATAAAACCCAAAGATGTGGGGTTTTTTTATTATTTATTAATTTCTAGTGAAAAGGTAATCTGTTTGTTTTGCCCTGGGGCACAAGATGGAAAACTGCATCTAAAATTCYCTGTTTATTTCTAAATAATACAGTACTGTATAGAAAAGTCATAAAAGCAGAGACTGCAAATTGAATTCCAATAACTCTACCCTATGAAAAACAAAAACTCCATCTAGTAAATGGGAAAACATTATTGACAATTATATGCAAATTGCCAGTCTTTTGGCAGGCTCTTCAAAACTATTATCTTATGGCAACTCTGTAAATTTCACAGCTCTGCAGCAATGGGGAATTGTTCATTATACTTTATTGATACATTCACGTTGCATTATATTGGAATATTTCTCTATGAGTCTTACGAGGCTTTTCTGTTTGGTTATTTTTGTGGTTGGTGCATTTGGTACTTACCAGCGCCCTCAGAGTTGTAACTTCAAGTGAAGTCACTGTGCCAGAGGGAGTCAGTTTGAATTGGTGCCACCACCGTTCACACTCCTCTACATCCCGAAAGAGAGGCCGCCAGGCAGGCAGGCAGGCACAAACAGCGTGTCGCCGGATTGCCCTGAGTCTCTGCTGSAGTCATCCTCCCTTTCCAGAACCTGCTTTCTTCCTCATCTCAGGTCACATAGTCCTGCCCAGGCCCCAGATTCCGGTCCAGTTTCTTCATAAGCTGGGAACACAGCATTTTCCYTTGCTGCTTTGCTATAGAATATTATGTGCTTGCTCTCCCTCTCTCTCTCACACCCTATTACAGCTTATATTTAATAAACGAGGAACAGGCACCCTGTTTATGTTTATTCATAACAAGTTTAGATGTTACTTTTGAAGATAAAGAAACAAGTTTGATGATATACAATATCAGCTACACGCTCTGCACTGATAGAAAACTTTAGCAATCAAGGRAAGATAAAAAGGTTTTGGAAAATTTAATCACATACTTCAAAGTAGGCTTAAGAACATATATTTCAGAAATTGAGATAAAATATGAATGTTTAATTTATCTTCTCTCTTTTTTACCTTGAGTGTTTCTGATTCTCTTGCTAATAACCTCATTGCTTCTGTCAGCCAATACCTCTTTTTTTTTTAATGTTAGATTTTTTTCTTTCCCAAAGTAATTTTTGTTGAAGAAAGAATTTTTTAATTAGCTCTTGGTCTTCCGGAAGATGTGACTGAGCTTAATTTTACTCGTGTAGAGGAGGATGCATTGTGTGGGGTGCCTGGATGAGTTTCACACATTTACAGGAAAGGAGGAAAGTGGTGCAAAAACTGGTAACCAGGTTGCAGGCAGTGACACTTGTGCCCCTGTTCCTCTCTAGGAGACACCTCCATTTTGTAGGGAACYTCTCAAGGTTTAGTAGCTTCAGGTTACTGTGCAGAGGTTACTCTATGTGATGCTAAGAATAGCTAAGATGAAAGCCCCACTCTAATATTCTTTTCTGGCTGTTTATGTGGGATAAATTTTAGTAAGATTTAAATTCACATTCTTTTTGCAAGTCCTGCTGAACAGAAATTCCTGTACGTTTGGGTAATAATCTCCATGGCCTCTTCTTTTCCCATCTTGTAGCTATAAAAATATAAAAGGGAAGATGAGGAGTGACCTGGGGCACCGTATTTCGGAATCCCTCCTCCTGGCCTGCAGCTGGACAGCCAGCCCACGGGCAGCGGGGAGGGAGCTCCCCGTGCAGCAGGCAGATGAAGAGCGCTCGAGCAGCGCTGGGGTCATTTGCAGGCATCTGCTGGACCAAAAGCTTCATTTGCTCTTGAGAACTTCACAGTGAAGGCACCAACTCATCCCTTTCAGGGTACAGTTTCAAAGGACTTGGTGTTGTCTTCGCTCTACTGTGTTTTGTATGCTGGTTCTATGAGCTGATCATGGTGAAACATTGAAATCAAACCCAAGAAACAAGGGGCCAGATTTGTCGGTGGCAAATAGCGTTGATAGGCAAGTTGCTGGTTAATGTGGAAAGCATATTCATTTGGGGCACTGAAGGCGCAAGTGGCCTTCCAGACACCATCTGTGATCAGTTTTATGGAAATATATCTTCTACTTTAAAAGAGTTTGAAATTTTGAGACTTGACACAAGGCACTGCTGTCTCGCCAGCACTGATTAGCATGTTGAATTACTTGCTCAGACGTGTGCATCAGCTAAATCAAGGCAACTTGGGAATCAAAGAAAAGATTACCCTTCACATCCCCTACTTTGCTATTCAAAAATAACTGATTAAATAATAAGAGGAAGTATCCCCTCTCTGTGCTGTTTGCTTCCACTCATTGCTTGCATAGGAAGGGAAGCACCGAGCTCAGTGCCTGCTCTGGAAGCTGCAGAGGGGCAGGATCCTCTGCTGGGCTGTCTTTGCTGTGTCTCCGCGCTGAGCAGATAACCATGTTTCATGGGATGTGAGAGGGCAGGAACAGTCTCCTATGTGTGTGGGACGTGTGGAAATTATTGCAGTTTAATGTTACCTTTGAACCTCCAGCCTATGGCCAGCGGGAAGTGCTTACAGGGAGATAGTCTCTTATGTATGTTAGCAGGCATAGTTCAGAGAAACAAACAGTAATTTCTTGAGGCACTTGAGGAGCTGGACCTGTAAAGACAGCAGCATAAAGGTCACCCTTATGAACTTCAAATACAAGCATAATTTTGAGAATAGAAAACTCAGTAATTTCAACAGTAATCCCATATATTATGTCTGAACAGCAGGACTGCTATTTCAGCATATTAGTACTGCTAAGTGACCTCCTGCTGGGTTTTGGGTCTGTGTAATGCCAGCTTTGCAGTATATCTGGCTTCCTTCCTAGCACTGCCTCAGAACATTTTCCAAGGGAGAAAGCACACTTCCTACCAGCTAGAAGCTRCCTACGAGCCATTCTGGCTTAGCCTTGCTTTTTTCCCAGTTTCTCACATTTTTCTTTCCTTTGGGTCTCGTGTCTCTCACCAGGCTCCCATGACAATTCTGCAGTTACAGTTCATTTACAGCCGATTTTAGGAGGAGCACAGGGGGAATCCATTGAGTAAGAGTATGTCAATTACCTGCGTGGCTGGACTGGGGAAGTGCACAAATCCAGATGTTGAAATAAACAGAGACAGAACCAGGTCTTTATGAAAGCTCTAGAACCTTAAAACCTATATTTGTTCTGCATTTTACGTGATCGTCTGATCCTATTCTCACTTTCCTAGCAAACAACACAAAGAGAAATGCAAACAGCCAAAAGGGAACAGTAAAGAGGATTTTAAAAATGCATACAATTATAAAATATGGGGGGGAGTTTAGACAGGGGAAAATCCTTTCCTTTGCCTTCTCTGTTCAGAGTGATTTGCTGCAAATAACTATCCTGTGTAACTGCCAGCTTACCTCTTGCTACCTCTACAGTGTTTTGCAGGAGGGGCACAGCAGCAACATCAGGTTACTTGATTTGATCTTGTTGCAATAATGTGGGGCACCTGCAGTCCCTCCTTGCCTTACATGTTCTGTTTCTGTGAGAGAACAATGGCAGCAGGAGAAGAGGGGAGCGTGACTTGATAAACCTGGGAATAGATGTTTTCTGAAGTCCCCTTCAGACAATGTGTGGTCTTTGTAGCTCTTGGAATTCTGATTAGAAGAAAAAGCCAAATAATTTGACACAACAAAGCAGAGCGCAACTTCAGCTCCCTCGCAATGACTTAGTCGCTTCCTGTCTTTCCAGCATCTGACAAGTGCCTCGGGAAAGGCAAACAACTCAGTGTGAGAGAGAAGGAAGGAGCATTAAATGCTGTTGATTTGGGTGGAGGAAAAAAAGCCTTTGCATGACAAATGAAAATAGAAATGCAAATCAGTTCCAAATACTTAACATATCTGATAAGCAGTTGTGTAAAAATAGAAACTGAAGATGAGAAAGACCTTCAGATATTCTGTATTCGTGCTCACTGTGAGCCTAGCCTTACTTTACTGGGCTCACATACTCTGTGCGCTGCCAGACACCAGCAGTGCCCACGCATCTCATGGGCCAGGGAGACCCTTTTGCAAATACCAGTTCCCAAGCTTCCACATTTCGAGACGTGCTACTGATTAAAATAATATTGTCACAATTATATGTATAGGTTAAAATAGTGTTCAGCACTTCCTGATGCGAAATAAAAAAGCTGCAATCCTCTGATTAAGGAACTGAGAAAAAGAGAAGGAGGAAGAAGAGCACAGTCTGAGCATACTGTGTTTTCCGTGGCACCAGTCTGCACGGATCATTGGTCTGAGCTGATCGTTTTTAGTATACCTAATGGCTGTTCTCGGAAAACCTCCCTTCAGATATTCCATAGGCTAGGAAAGAACATATTCTTACATTGTCACCTCCACCCATACCTACTCCAGAGAGTTTTATGTAGTGTGACTTGTAAAGAAGCATGACAGAAACAAGGACTGTAGAGTCCAYGGGGCCTAAGATGACTTTTTAAGGAGTGGGGGGGGGCTCTGCCAGCTCCCTCTACTTTAGTGACCCCAGGGCCAGTTAACTTGAATGTTGACATATTTTTTACCCCCTTTGGATAGTGTTTTTCTCTAACAAGTGTGTGGTGTTTTTTTTTTTTTTTTTTCTAAATGTTGACACCTTCTTTTCTGCATTATATTACTGTTCCTTACAGTACTGCTGTTGTTTCAGCATACTCTATGGAAACAGGAACAATAATGTACAGTGCAACTTGAATTTTTATTTCAAGGCAATATTGCTAAAATCTTTGCTTAACCTGGTGTGCAAAGAAAAACCATAACAACACACGCATACATCTACATCTGTGGTCTATCCAAGGAGAAGTAATTTCTAAAGGGAAATCGTGAAATGAGTTTTGGGATGTAATCGGATGCTTCCAAACATGCTTGGTTTGCAAGGATATTTATGACCACAAAGTTCTCCAGTCTGCTTAAAATCTAGTTACTGAACATGACCTCATGGCAATAATTTCCCCAGGTGTATTGCAGCTGCAAAATTAAAACCACTGCATGATCACTCAGATCAGCTTTCTAATTCATTATTAGTAGTTAAAGAGGGTGGTTTCTCTTGAGAAAATATAATACAAACTCTCTTTAGTTAGGTTATCTGTGGGGTTCTTCATATGAGAAAATTGTCTATTAAATGGTGGATTTTTTTGCTTTTTCACCTTTAATAAAATATCTTTTATGATTCCATATATGTTTAGGACTTAATCCTTTCATCAATCAGCAAATCACGTAATGGCATTAAAMAATATCATTGAAACAGATGATTGTTTTTCTTTTCAATAACAGAACTAGGGTGCATAATGCTTTATCTACTCAGCCTCCATTTCCTTGTTGAAGACTGAAGAGGTGAAATTTGTACTTACGCTGCTCTTTCTCCCTCAGTTTGCTAATTTGCGCCCCAGGACTGCTAATCTGTGCCTGCTTGAAGGAAATTACGCTGTGCCATGTCCAGGGCTAACATTCCCTAGCATTTACCAAAGCAGCCTTGGTATCTCCCTCCTCCCTCTGTGTGGTGCTTTCCCTGCCCCAGCGGCAGCTTTCGGCAGCTGAGGGCAAGTGGGCAAAGCAATCCCTGCAGAGCTGGTGCTACGCTAGGGCAGCAGACTCACAGGCAATGACTCTGTGCCCTGCCCGCCACCCCTTTTTTTCCCACATGATTAAAATATTGACATTTTTGGTAGAAAAATAAATAATAATAAAAAAAAAAAGCACCAACTTCTGTGTCGGAGAGCACGACCAGTCTAGGCCTGGTATCAGACCTCCTGGAAGCTGCTGGGAAGTGCTCTATCTGTGCTCATTGCTCCCTCTCCTCTCTATTCAAAGCTACTGCCTTGAATACCCATCTAGTTTCCCTAACGCTCCCCACAGTGCACTTTCTTCTTACTGAAAAGCAATACACCATGAGATATCCTGATGGCCTCATTTTCTAATGTGCAAAACAATAGTTTTGTTAAAATCTTCATTTCTAAAGGGATTGTTTGCGAATTTCTTTCCTCTCAGAAACCTCTTCCCCACCCCACTCCCTTTTTTTTCCCTGACAGCATATTCATCTCACCTTGGCTAAATCATCTGTATAAATAATACTTCATTTTCTCCAGCTGTCAGCAGAATTATTTTTATATGTCATTAGTGTAGGTTAGAAATAAGTAAAACCAAATTTTTCCGAGCTGAAATTATCATTTATTACATTCTGTTATGCTATATTTCATTCCTTATGTAGGCAAGAATACAAAGCTAACACTTTTCCCCGCAACGTTTGCATACAGTTTTTACAGTTTCCCTTCTCACGTTTTGAGCCTTGTTTTCACTGTCTCAACCTGCCTTGCCTGCAGCCTGCTCTGCTCGTGATTAATCAGTGACTGATCACCAGCTGACCAGATCACCCGGTGCTTTTATCCAAGTGAAGAGGACAAGTTGCCTCCCCAATGCCTTTCTCAGTCCAACAGGCTGAGCGCTACAGATTTCTTCTAGGAATCATCCCAGCAGAGCAGAGGGAGGGAGGGAGATGCATGACAGGTGCCTGCTGGTTTTGCATGTCTGCAAACAAACTACACTTTGGATAGCTGGAGTGCATTTGCTTACGAGCTCTTAAGTTGGAAGGGCAGGAGTCAAGATAAATATTTAATTGCAGAATGGAAACAGTAGCTTTTTCTGCTAGTCTCATGAGTATAGGTTTTGGTTGTTTCTGTAGCCTTTTGAACTTTAAAATACACCTTGCAGATGAAGTCTAATTTTCTTTTTTCCTNTTTTTTTTTTTTTTTTTTTTTTTTTTTAAAGCAGTTCTTATATTACTTGCTGATTGTATCTGGACAATATCTGCTAGGAATCGAGTTACAGACTAGAATCTCAGTCAATGTGTCTAAAAGCAGCTCTTGAAGCCTAGTGGAATATGTGTGGGTCGACTTAAGAGGCCTTTGAATTGTCAGTTCAGTTACTACTGTGACTTGAGCTTTACTTTTCTGATCCTGAGATTAATTTAGAGCCCAGTCACAAAAATATTTATTAAAAAATTGTCATTTTGAATTATAACCACTGCTGGTTTTCAGCATGCTGGTCGGCACTGTCCTTGGACAAGTGTTCAGGGTAGACAGTTGTTTTTCCTTAGTTCAGCAACTCATAAATCCCTCTCATGACATATTCTTCCCCATTTATTTCTAATGACTTCCTGAGAGCTACCATGAACTAGTGAAAAACCTAAGGCACAGTTTACTAATGGCTTACATTAGTGAAATTTGTCAGAAATGTGGCAGTTGGTATTTTGCGAATTATTCCATCTTATAGGAGTAATTCAAACATCTACTAAAAAGCTCACTATCCATTTTGGGCAAGCAAAAAAATGGCTAGGCTTAGGGGTTACTTACATGTTGCACCACATTTTATGTAAGCAGATGAGCTTCATTTTTAATAGCACAGTCTGTCACCCTTCAATCATACATCTGAGCAAAAGCTATGCACCAGGAATACACCAAAAAGCATGAACCAAGAACCCAGCAGAATTTCAGCAATCTGAAAAACACGTACCTCTTCTGGCTATTTTTTTTTTTTTTTTTTCCTGTCAAGCAGGATGCTCAGGGATTACGGAGGCTTCTGCAAATGTCAGACGTTCATGTCCTAGTGCTCAGCATTCTGTAAAGCCTTCCACAGCTCTGCTGTTCACATGATGCTCACCTATTATGTAAAGTCCTTTAGAAACTTCCTACATAAAGTAGCAGCAGCTCTCCCAGGTGAAAAATAAATACATTTCTGCCACTTTATATGCTCATCAATGTTTCTTTTTCTCCCCATTATTCAGACATTATTTTGTTCCTGTTAGTTCTGATAGCTGCTTTTCCAGTTGAAGTAACATGGCGTGTGGAGTTAAAATCAATTACTGCAGAAGATCCCTGCTGGATCTCTTGGCGGAGATGTGCTGTGCAGACACTGCAGGTCTCACTTCAAACTCTGAGGGCTACAACCTGACTTCAGTGCATATAACTATTAAGAACTAATAGAAGATATAAAATTTCATGGATTTCGTGTATAAAATGGCAGGCAAGTAGCACTTGATGCCTAAAGTCCTGTTAGTAGAGTTTATTCAGTTGAGAGAACAGGTGAGAGACATTTCCATGGCTTGGAAGCTTTGGGAGCAAGAGTGAAGCTCTGTGACCTTAGACAGACTAGATTTTTGATGAAATTTAACAGTGACTAAGAGGCATATAGGTGTATATATTTTTTTACATGACGTTTGTGTTTTACTTAAGCTACATGCAGCATCTACACAGAAGGAGAARGTGCGTGGAAGTTGTTCTGCCTCAATTTTCGGCAGTGGCCATGGGAACCTGTGTCCAGGATGATCTTTTATGGGAGGCTAAAGAAGGGTGGTTGTTATACATGTTGTGATGAGGTGTCTGTACAAGAGGAGGACTTTGGTGCAGGGGGTGACAAATGAGAGCAGTGGGAAAAGCCTGGATGGGACATATGAGACATTTGAGCTATGAAAAAGGAGTGAGATGTAGACACTGGTAAATGCATCTCTTGTACACGGAACAGAAATGCATGCACTCCTAAATTAAATACGAGTTTTTGAGGAAATACAGCATTGGGCAAAATTTAGAGAGGTCTTTTTTCCTAAAGATCAGATAATCYTAAAGAATTAGGATTTAAGAAAGAATTTATTCTGAGAAGCACAGTGGGACTATGCGAACACTTTGGGAAATTCTCTTCTCTTTGCTTCTATTGGTCTTCGGGAATAAAATTGTGAGATTGTCAAAATCTCAGAGATTTTCACTGACTTGGAGCAAATTGCATGAATTGCAAATTAAAATTGTGTCTAAAACCTTTTCTTGGCTAAACRTGCTTATTTTTCCCATGCTGTAGTTTATTAAAATATAATTTTAGTAAAATAGTGTAACTATATCTGTTTAAAAATTACATTCATCTTATATGAGTCATGTGTGGGAATGAGGTACACTGCACAGCATGCTGGAAAGTKTTACATTCAGATAGGAGTTGTCTTTTTGAAGGAAAGGAGGAATGGGTGAGAGCACAGCTCCATTTCATGAGCTCTTTTTACTTGAAACAGTGCCCTCTAATAGCAYTGTGAAAGTCATCATTGATTATTATGATGATATATTCAATCTGATAAGGCAAAATGTTGTTAACTGTATGGTATTGACAAGCACAAAAATATCTTCARTTTCTATCATCCACTAATATTGCAGTAACTTCACTGATAATAGCAGATTATCTAAGAGCAGCACAGTGTTTTGGAAGAGTAAAGAAAATGTAAAACTGTGTAGTTTAAGGATTTATAAATATTCTCATTCCCTCAAAAATCCAGCCCTGGGTGTTTTGTTCTTTACAAACCCACATAGTTGCTCCTGCAGGTGTTTTTCTTGGGGCAGGCGCAGTGAAGGTGCGTATGRCAGCACACGTTAAGATCCACCTCTAGCTACCACCATGAATAAATCTAGTGACCATGTGGCACGGCATGTAATAAGAGCACAGTACTGTGCACCAGGCTGTGCTGGTGCCACTCTCGTTTGCGTTAACAAGACGATGCTGAGAGGGAGCGCGGGCAGATGCTCTCCCTCCACCGACCTCCTGCCARGCAGCCCAAGTTTCTCCCCCTGCCTGCCTGAATGCGATGGACCTGCTTCATGTGGTAAAATAAGAAAAAATGGGTGCCCAGCTCCCACGTTGCTGTCATGCTGTCATTTCTAGCAGCCGGGGATAGCTACAAACCTTCCAAACACTTGGTAGATACAAAACCAGTCAGGAGATGTGCTGGGCTGTGCAAATAAGTCTATTTTAATAGGAAACACACCACTTCTAACTGTTTATCTGTTCATTGCCTCAGTCACTTTATTTGTAATTAAAACACATCCCATCTGAGGGAGCTTCACAGAAATATAAAACCATCTTAATTAATCTTCTTTGAGTCTTTGCCTGTTAACCTAAAAACCAGCCATGTCTTCTTTGTATGAAAGCTGTAGTTCTTTCAATGATAGTATAAACTATGAGTATAATTTGGTTTTCCACATTGTCTTTACTAGTCATAATAGAAAATCTAATGGAATKCAAAATCTGATTTTACATATGCTCCGATCAGACAAAGTAAGAGAGAATTTACATAACAAAATCCTACTGCATTAGAGTATTATTATTATCGGTATTACATCAATCACTGCTGTGTTTTTCTTTCCTCGAGCTGTAGGCAACTCCTTTCCCTTTCTGGCAAATTTTATACGTACTTTGACTTTCCTTTTGTGTATGTGCTAAGAATGGCTGAGTAAAGCAAGTTGGCTTTCATCTCCRTAATTAACACTTGCATGAAGCATAAAATGTGAAAATTAGAAGTGAGGATGCAGTGTTGGAGAAGCTGAACCTGCCTAATGGTTCCTGGTTAGAAGGCGTGTGCAGGAGAGGGAGCCCATGGAGGCTGGAGGTCTGTGCAGGGCGGTGTTGAGGGAGCCTGTGGAGGCCGGAGATCTGTGCAGGGCAGTGTCAAGGGAGCCCGTTGAGGCCAGAGGTCTGTGCAGGGCAGTGTCAAGGGAGCCCGTGGAGGCCAGAGGTCTGTGCAGGGCAGTGTCGAGGGAGCCCATGGAGGCTGGAGGTCTGTGCGGGGCAGTGTTGAGGGAACCTGTAGAGGCCAAAGGTCTGTGCAGGGCAGTGTCAGGGGAGCCTGTGGAGGCTGGAGGTCTGTGCAGGGCAGTGTTAGGAGAGCCCATGGAGGCTGGAGGTCTGTGCAGGGCAGTGTCAAGGGAGCCCGTGGAGGCTGGAGGTCTGTGCAGGGCAGTGTCGAGGGAGCCTGTGGAGGCCAGAGGTCTGTTCAGGGCAGTGTCGAGGGAGCCCATGGAGGCCGGAGGTCTGTGCAGGGCAGTGTTGAGGGAGCTCATGGAGGCTGGAGGTCTGTGCAGGGCAGTGTCAGGGGAACCTGTGGAGGCTGGAGGTCTGTGCAGGGCAGTTGCAGGAGAGCGGGAGGCTGTGAGGGTCCCTCCCACAGCTGCTCTCAAGCAGGACCCCCAGATTTTACTCCCTGTTGCTTCTGCTCTGCTTCTGTGTGCTCTAAGGAGAAGAAACCAATATATTTTTGGAGTGAACGACATGGGAAAAAATGTCTTTAATGATTTCACAAAAAAAATGCTTAATTTGAAAGCAGGTTTGTGTTTCAAAGTAGAGAATGTAGCCATTTTGTAAGGCTCAGATGAGAATCATTATAAATACCGTAGGACTAGATAACAAGGTGAGCAATCCAAAAATGATCTGTAAAAATAAAATTACTTTAAAAAATCTAAATATATATATGTAGAGTGACCTGTTGCACTAAAATCTTATAAAGCACATGGCTGCCAAGAAAGAACAGAAGTCAGTGCTGTGTTTTTAGCAGGCTGAAAGGAGAAATCAGTCTAAACCACACAATATTTCCCAACTTATGCTCTGAGTAAACACTCTAGCTACGTTTCAGCTCTAGATCCAGTCACTAAACATTCCCTCTTGCTGAAGGCAGGCTAATGCTGGCAGCTTCCCATGGACCCTTGTTCCGAGCCCAAGCCCTGCTCCCTTAATCTCATCCTGGGGAGAGCTCTCAATGGTGAGTGCACACAGTGGGAAGCTGCTGGTGAGTCTCCAAATGAAACTGTGGTAGTTACAGGGATCTTTCTTTAATGCCACTGCTCTTTGGGACATATAGTAACCCAAACGCATCTACATCATCAGCATCAAATGTGTTAACATTAACACATTTACATCATCTCATTCCATTTGGCATTTGTAGCTCAGATACCTTRAAGATAAGGAAAACTGGCTGGCACTTTCAAGACTAGGTGACAGCTCTCTGAGAATCACACTCTTTTCTCAGGCTCTTCTTTTCTGGTTATGCCCCATTTCAAGCTGGTGTGGATCTTGACTGAGTTTATGAGTWAAGAAATGGAATAGTCTGTGAGAAAGTTAAGTCCAGAACTGTAGCAGACAAAGTTGATGATGGTTAGATACAGGCAAACTAATTTTCTTTAGGAAAACATGAAAACAGAACTYACCCTGCATAGAGTGTGAGACTCTGTGCTTACTTCTGATCTGAGCTGTTACATAATTGAGGCTATATCTAAATCTGCACAAGAAAGCCAGCATAGACGTAACTGCAGCGTCTATTGGCCACACAGGATGTTATGCTGTGTTGCTTCTCGTGAGGTCTGGCATCCTTTTCCCTAGRAAACCTAAACCTGCTCTTAGTTAAGTTCTTCTGTCCTATATTTCCCTTGCTACCATTTTCTCATTTGCTTTTCAGCTGAAGACTGGCAAAACAGGACTGTAGTTTTAGTTGTGGTTTCTTAATGATGGAGCATCTGGAGATAATAARTAGAAGATATTTAATAGGCATGTTATATATTGATTAGCAATTACTAAAATTAAACACATTTATCTTTGCAATGGCAATATGTTAATAAAAAGGCTGTGTAGTCTTGGTCGTTTCAGATGAAAGCATTTGTTTTTCTATGCTTTTTTAMACAACTCTTCGTTCTCTACTGCAAATATGTAAAAGATGGTGAAGTACTTAAGAATAATTTGTATGATTAGCCAACAATTGTGATAYATACAAAACATTTTCTATTTCAGTWGTCATCTTTTCAAATGTATTTTAACATCCTTAATTAASATGTATGTCATAATTTCTAATTGGTGTGAAAGACGTAGAATAGATTTGTGGGGGCTTAGATAAGTCCTTGATGAGAAGTACARGAAGAGATGACAGAAGTGATGTACGTGGGTAATAAGTGAATGTGAATCTCCCACACATCCATGAGCACAAAGAAACAAACAAACCACTTAAATAATAATGTAAACYAAAGTGTACATTTTAAAGAACGGTATCTTTTAACTATTTTTATCACTATCTAATTTATTTTAATTATTATCAGCCAGAGAGATTTTAATGTGTTAACTTGTGAACATGTATGAACTCATCCAGATTCATAAGAGTGCATAGAAAATAYATTTATACTTGAGCACAATTAAAACAACGATGTCATCATGCAAAGAGTTGTTCACACTGTGTAGTTACCTAATGACATACACATATACTGGATTTCTAGAGGATCTTCAATCAAAAAACAGTGCCATTCTGCACAGTGTACGATTCTAAACAGAAGTGTTCCAGCTGTTGCCAGTGCTGCTATCAAGTTTGTATCTAATCAGAGTCCCAACAGTAAAAAGTCTGACTTAAGGCTGCCGTTCTCATCTGAATTCTTGAGAGTCCAGCTTCTAATCCCCACTGCTTGGCCGGACTTGGCAAGACCAGCTCTTGAAAAGTATGGAAGCATGTTAAAGATTGAGATGCACCTAGCGATGTGTCCAAACACATGTAACGCTTATCTGTACTTCACTCYGCCTAAAAAACTTTAAATTGTCTAATGGTGATAATATCCCAAGGAAATAAAAGCTGGAGCTTAACTCCAGGTTTTGAGTTAACAAAAATGGAGGATGACGTTATCTCCTGGGCAGTGCTTTTCTCTTGTTCTATGTAAGGCTTCCCCAGTCCTCCAAATGGAAGATTTTGGAAGTCTTACTTAAAAGACAGTTACRGATGGTGACCATAACCCAGCAGTAAGAGCATTCACTAGGCCCAGGAAAGGTCAATATTCATCTTCAATACTGCAGTTATTTACTGGAAAGGAAATATTGTCGAGGTTAAGACTTTCTTACAACTTTTTACCCAAGGGCTGAGATCTGAAGATTGGTCTGAAATCCGAGTGTCCTATCTTCTTTGATCATAAAATTCCTTGTCCAACRTTTAAATCCTTGGATGATTGGCTATTATGAGATATATTAGAAGCAATGTAAATAGTTAGCCACCAGTATTAAAATTGGTATAAAGCACCTATCTGTATATATGTTTATTATATATATATGTATATTTATACATATATATGAATATGCCTACACACATACCAACATATAATCTAGTGGGATCCGCTGTCAGGAATTCAGGTTGGATTCCTAGACTCCAAGGACAAATTGCAAGTATCCTCTCCAAAGGTAGTGCTGCTTTACTCTTGGYAAGCAGGTACTGGAAATAAAGCAAGACATATACGTGAACTGTACAGCCTGAAAACACCTACTGAAAGGAACAGACCCTCAAAAAATGCAAGGACACAAATAGTGCAGTTTGTCTTTAGGTGCTTTTAAAAGTGAAAAGGAGTCCATGAATCTCACTGCCTAACTCATACCGCCCAGAATGTGGCACCTTGGTGCTCTCTGTAGCCCTTGGAGAGAGTTAGACATCTCTGAAAGGTAGTCTTGAAGGAGTACGTCAATCAGCCTCCGTCAACCTACCTCAATGAACATCATGCCTTTCCCAAAAGTAAGGACTATTTCAATATGACTTCTGCTAAGGCTAAGTCAAGACTGTTCCCAGTGCCTTTATGGAATTTGAAGTCCTTAGTTCAACCATGCGTTGAGCTCCTATGGGAATACCCCATGCATCAAGCTGTTCTGTTTACAAAGTTCTTTTCAAGTTCAAGTTTTTTAGTGAAGAAAAGTAAAATTTGGTCAGGATAAGGGCTTTATTTCACCTCTATTACCAATACCAGACCCTCAATTCTCCCTCATTTTCTTGGGAATGTGGACTGTGTCTTTCCTGTGGTAAACTCCAGAGTTAAATTTTCAAACTTCTCCCAGAGTGTTGAGATTCACCTTAGCAGAACACAAATATTTGTTCTCTATTACTGAATTTTATTAATTCACAAATTTAAATATGTTCCATTGCACATGCTGTGCACGCACGTATAAAGCCAATATTCTGCATTGACTACACATCAAACAGAACTGTAACATTGTATTGTGTGCTGTCCCAATTAGTGGAGGCGCTGAACTTCTCTTCCACCAGATCTTTACTAATGATATTGTTGAAGATAACAGSAAAACGAGCCATTAAAAATATTTAGATTAATATTCAAGTCTCAGGTTGCATTCYGGATTTTCAGAGTGTGACAGTTATTTAAATGTTCCTCTCTCTTCCTGATTGCTGTGGAGTTTTTKATTATCTATTCAACTGAGCGCCAGCTATTTTCGAACTTCCTTTAGCTACACACAGCACCTGACTTAGCACTACACCAACACTGATTGATTTCTCTTTGGGAATCTGGACGCATTTTGGTTTGATATTATTTAGTAATCCTTTCTTCTTGCCCTTCAGAAGAACAAAATCCCACTGGTCCTCTTTTGGTGTTTTTTTTTTCTTTCTACCTAAAATGGTTGCCATGGGCAGTCCCCACCACCTGCAGCGGCTCCACGTGTCAAAAATCAGGGAGGCTCCAGCCCCTWCCCTGCTGCCCGCGCTGTCGCCGTGGGGGCCTCTCGCAGGCGGCTGCTCGGCTCCCACCTATTCGTACAGCAGGGGAGATGGCTTCGGAGGCCGCATGCAGTAGCAGTYTTGGCCCAGGACTATGGCATCTGTCAGCATTTATTTCAGTGTCTGTTTAGTAYCCGCTGTACCTGCAATGTTTACGTGGCAGAGTTATCGTCTAAAATAGATAATTGTACTGCTATGAAACAGCGTTATACAGTTGCAGTGCTGAGCTTAGCACTTCTTCTCCACAGGTGGACAGCTATTACCTTTTCCTCTATGTACTATGTACTTTTTCCTCTATAGTACGTACCTGCTGTTTTACAGTAGCAGCCTTTGCCTCCCTCTTGTCTTTCCTTACAATACATGTTCTTCCTCTGGTGATCTGGTTATGGAATGAGTTTCTGTTAATAATTTAGTGAGGCCAAAAAAGGAAAGAGATGAGGGACACAGCATAGTTTGAGTAGTACTGAGCAACATATTCTTATGTTGTAGTTCCTTTCCTCTTTTTGGTAGAAGCCTTGTTTCACCTCAGCAACATAGAWATCTACTTTAATGATCTCTCTTGCCCCATGGTTTGAGTCAGAGAACAATAAAACAGTGTTTATTTGCAGGCTGAGGTTATTTTTGTTAGTAAGAGCGCATTTCTAGGGAACTCTTTATCTCACAGGAAGGTATATCTTTTCAAACATTTTTTTTTTTTCCTGAAACTTTTAAGCTCATATCTCCAAAATGCACAGCTACTGTATGAGATGAAGATGACTGATGACTGATGAAGATGATAAGATGATGAGATGTATGAGATGACTGTAGTGACTGTGCTGGAGTTACCATAAGGAGGTACAAGGTGTCTTTATTTACCRTTCTTCTGTATGCATCAGTATCATTATCCTTTACTGATGAGATGGGTGCCGGATGTTTTATTAGGTTTAGAGCTGGTATTTTCTTCGATGAAGTAAATATTAAAAGTTCATGGAGAGGTTTTTTTTTTAAAGTCTGGTAACCTCTTTCACTACTTTAGTTTAAAGCTACAACCCCTAAATTCTTACACTAACATGCGGTCACCATTCTTTCACCTTCTTGTGGCACAAGTAGCCCCTGCTTGTTCTTCTCTATTGTTGCCTGCTGTCTTGCTACATGGTGAAACACTCCTCAGCCTAAGCTAGTTTCTTCCTTTTTGGAGAACTTCTGTCTGGATCAAGTTGAGAATGARGCCGTCCTGCAGTTACATACAGCAKTTCAGATGTGTCTGYGTTCAGCAGCATTGCCCTTCTGGGATTGCTGATCTATAGGAAGCTAGTGTTCATCCGTAGTGCATACACTAAGAACACATAATGGTTATGTAAGTTGAGTCACATCTTTTCTCCCTTTCTTAGGCTATGCAARACATTTATATAGCGTTTCCCCAAAATGTAACAGCCTGTAATGGCACCTACAGACAAAGGAAGTGAATAGAGTTTTGACTCCTTTGTTACAAGATATACTGATATACATATACAGGATATGCTGACAAGGGAGTTTAAGATTTTCAGAATTTACTAAAGTGATCACAGGATCAGGGATATCCTGAATACTCTTTTTTTTTTTTTTTTTTTTTTAGCAGCTTTTCTTTCTGAATACCATGTCATAGACAAGACCGTCAGGTTTATTCATAGTAACTCAGTGTCCAAGCTCTCAGTCTAGTCCCTCTTCCCTGGACAAAAGAAAGTATTTTAGCTTTCATTTCTCTATTTGGAAAAGAAGTGCAGGGAAGAGGTATATATTCAGACTTCCTTTCTGGAAGCTAAAAAGACTTATCTTTTCCTTTGTCTTCCCAGCACTTCTGAGACTGTGAATGTGATACAGTGGAGCTGACTTAGGATATAATCTGCTATTGAGATGTGTGTTTACCCAGTCCGGGTAATTATTTTCTTAAACGTTTCTGACATAATATTTCTGAATTGCAGATACACACAAATGATAGATAAATAGAAATCACCCAGCTTAAAAATCCAATCTGTATTCCTAAATCTTGAGAGTTTCAGTTTTGCAGTCCTAATGCAAGAACATTGAAGTCTAATAGTCACGAGCAGGTAGCAATTTGAAATAGAAGATGAGAAAAATTTGTAGAAATGACTTGAGTTGTTCTCGATCAGGGTGCAGTTCAGGTTGCGTGATCCCAGGTAAGTTATGCAGCTGTTCATATATCATGAGTTATTCCATGGAAGCAGTAATTTGCTGGTGAGTTTTCTTGATAAGAATTTAGGGAAGTTATGTTATATTCAGGGTTTGACAACAGATTACTTAAGTATATGTGCATACACATTTTTGGATGAATACATTGCTGAGGTGCTTGCACAACATTATTCTTGAGAAGTTTGWCAACTTACAGTTAAGAAAATTATTGATTAGGATCCCTACAGTCTTCTTGATTTTGGTGGCTAAAATTTCTGTCACAAGACCTGTGTMTTCTTGTCTTGAAAATTTCTGTCATAAGCTTTTCTGCTGCTTATCRGTAAATACAAGTAGTTTAAATGCTGAATTCGCAGAGAAAAGCCCTAAATTTATGAGTGACACATTCCAACAGTAAAAACCAAAATGTTTGAAAAATAATATAGTACAATACCTTGTAAGGAAATACAGTGGTTCAGAAGTAGAAATATTTTGCATGTAGCTTCATTAATACATTTACAAACTTGTGTTTCTGTTGCCAAATCCATTGACTTTAAAAATAGTGTGGTTAGTAGTTTTCTACAGTTTACAAAGAAAAATATACCTTTATAAGAGGTTTTAAACATTTATTGTCAGTGGAATTTCAAAAATGAGTAAATAAATAAGAAATGATTTCTTTGTTAATTTCTTCATGCTGTATGAAATTTGAAAAGTTGTCCAATAGTGTATAAGTGCATGGTAAAGCAGCTGATTGTATACTGTAATGTCTAATATTTTGTATGCACTAATTATACAGAGAACTCTACATTCTCCTTAAATGCTTTCCTTGRAAATTCAGAAGCCCTTTTCTTTCCTTTATGCTTTAAGGAATTATCACACAATATTAATTTAATGTAAAACAATACTGCAGTTTGGTGGTAGCTGGCTTCCCTTATTGTCGGTCTTGTTGCTAATGAAGTAGCATGTAAGGGCAAGCAGATCTGTATCTCATGCTTGCTACCCAGGTTCCTGAGAAATTGCTAAAAATTGGAACAGTTAATAGAAATTAAATAAACAAAACAAGAGCAGTAGGATGGGAGTTTACTGCAGTTTAGTGAGTTAGTTGTTCAGACCCTTAGGCAACCAAAATCTATGAGATGTTTCAGTGAAAGAATGAATGCTTTCTTGCTTCCTAGTCTATCAGATACTGACTGTAACAACAGGCTATTCAATCCACCTACAATCTGAGCACGCATRTTTTCTTCTATCAACAAGAATTGTAAGTGTCTGTGTTAACCTTTTGTTGAGTTTGCAGTAAAATAATGKTACTGCTATCAATCTAATAAACCAGAAGTTTGTCACGTATAGATGCCAAGTGCAGAGAAAGAATGCATGCTTAAATGCTTTTGGAATCTCTAGGTCTGATGGGAAGCAGCATTCTGTCTTGCCTATGCATCAAGCCACCCACATTGTGGCAAACATTGGAGCGACCCTGCCTTTGCTGGCGGGCACAGAGGAGGAGGAGGAGGATGTCCTCCAAAAAAAGCAGGGTTTGTGCATCCTCTAAAGCATCCTTCCAAAGCAGCCGGGGCTGCCCTTCCCTGCCCCTCTTCCTTGGCACCCGATTCAGGTGCTGCCTGAATGTCCCTGTCTCCAGATGATTTGTCCTTTGCCATTTTCTCTTTCACTGTTTTAAGGAGTGGGCAAGTGGCTRTGTTGGTGGCTAGAGGTTGGAGAGAGGTATTCTGAAAGGTGTGTCTTGCTAAGTCTTGGTGTGCTGAGATCTAGAACATGGCARGTAATACTACTACTCCAAAAATAATCCTTTCCCTTTCTAAATTAACATCTCAGTGCCAAAATTCCAGCTTTTCACTCAATCCTTAAAAAATCAAATCATTAATCGTATTTTGAAAAATGCACATAACAAATATTAAGTTAAAGAAAAAAATACAAAAAAGGAAGAGAAAAAATGTCCCTTTGGCATGCTAATGTGGTTTGCATTTAAAGTAGTCATTTTTGATTAACTAGTCGTTTTTGATTAACAATGTTACCCCACAAGGGTAGGTCATAGAAGATGAATAAATAATGTAATCAAATATTAAATTAACTTTATTTTAAGACATTATTTGCATGTTACTTTGAAAAAACTTATTGATGTGGTATTTTGTTTACTTTTACTGTTCTGAGACAATTTTATAATGAATAGATCAGTAATAGCATTTATTCTTTCGACATAATGGATAAGTATTGATTATTTGTTCTTTTCCTATTAAATCCATGTGCTTTTCTACCTTTCTACATCAGAATTTCTTTAGGGATAACTTTCCTTCTCAGAGTTTAATGTTTTGGAGAATTTGGGGTCATGCAAAATTTTTGCTYTCTTTTTTCTGTAGCAAAGCTCTCTTTATCCCCCCATATCACTTCCAAGAGGAGCAGAAAGTCTGGTTTCTGGTACAGTTATGCCAGGAGAAAGGGTCGTGCCGTGGCGAGGATGCAGGGTGGTCGAAGGACACCRGCTCTGCTTACCTTGCTAACACCGGGTTCCTCAGGGAGTGTGATAAATCACGGCCAGTGCTGGGGCAGAGAATGCGAGAGCTGTAGGTGGCCCTGCTCCCCGCTGGGCCCCTGGTGCCTGCTCGCAGCACGGGCACGTTGGGCCTCTCGGTGACAGAGMATGTCATGTGCTGCCCGGCCTCCTGCAAAGCCGCGCTGTGCTGGAGCGGGTGTTTCCGACGAGAACGGGAAGAGGGGGTGGCTCTGCCCTTCTGGCTGGCTGTGCTGGAGGATCTGTGCAGTAAACAGCTGGGTAATATCACGGCACCCTTCTGTGAGTTAGTATCTTCAACTCTTTCAGGATGCTCTAGAGTTGCATATCTATATACAGTGTGTGTCTGCTGAAGACTGCATTTCTTGGTCCTGTGTTAGGCCATGACAGGTTCATTGATGAAACTTGAGAAGATTTAAAGTGAAGCTACTCCAAAGTAACCTGTTGTTTCTGATTAACATGAATTGATTTGATGGAAGTGTTTCTCTAGCTCACTGGCAGGTCACTYGTGGAGTAAATTAAAGACTGAGGTTGCAAGCCCAACTATAATTGAATTTATTTACTAGCCTCAGTTTCTATTTATGAAGGTGAGCAATGGTTTCCATTACAGCGTGCTTGTGTAGCAGTGCAGCATACCTGCCTTGCAGAAGASTCTGTCATCCGAATACTCTCATGGATTGTCCGGGCTCTTACGGCAGAGGTCACTGTGTCTTGTGCTATATAASTATAAGCAGAGAGAGAGCATGAAACAAATCCCGTGTAAATAAAGTGAGTTTATTAAAGTGAGAGGTCAGAAATATAAAGTAATCAGTGGATATCAGTGGATTTTTGTGTGGGTGTGTGAAATGCTAAACAAATTTAAACAGTTGAGAGAACTGATACTGTGGCAGGTGTAATAAAAATATTTCACTACTTATAGATCTGCAAAGCCTTTCAWGGCCACATACCACATCTAAATCCTATTGTACATATTAGTAAAGTCTTTGATATACAACAGGCTGGAATATTGGAAATGGTTGTATTAATATTTTAAAATGGGAATCTTAAATAACTCGTACATGGAATGAAATGGTAAGGCAAGGGAGTAAATCTGTGCAATAGTACTGTTTTGTTTTGTGGTAGTATTTGATGTGATTTATTTGTAGTCTTTGTCAAATCTGGTGGTGATGTGTGACACCTGAGAGATGACTGCCATGGGTCTGAAAATATTGCTGAAACATTTAGTGCTGATTTTTGATCTCATTAGTGCATCTCTGTAGTTGAGGAAATTACATTTAATTTTGRTTTATGTGGTATTTCCGTATTTCAAACATCCAAATACAGTTTTCCACCTTACAACGAAGAGGAKGTAGATAGAGTAAAACACATCTTTTTCCTGGCCTAAGTCATAGCCAATGGCACTGTGATATGGAGATACCTTTTCTGGCCTTTGCACGCGCTGTGGGCTGTTACTTCACTGCCCTGAGGCCGTGCTTACCTGTGCCCCAGCACTAGCAAGTCGGTCATGTGCTTAGCAGCACGTGTGTGCTGCAAGGACAGCATGAGGGTGCTGAGAAAGGCCATAYGGGACAGTAGAAGTCCCACACCGAGGGCTAGGATTACTGCTTTTGGGGGTGAACTGTAGCCACTAAAGCTGCTTCTGCAAAAACACAAGTTCTGTCCGGTTGTTACCTGTTGAAACCTCGCAAACCTATGAGAGAAAGGGAAAAATCCATAGAAAACTCAACAAACTGTCTTAAAGAGGTACTGTGAAGGAGAAGATGGGAGCACTTGCAAGACATCAGTGCTTCACAGGCTGGGAGAAATGTCAGTAATAGTTTTAGGATCTCAAATCTGAAACACCCCCTCCCCACACACMAGACAAGCTGCAGATAACAGCTGCATCTAATTAACATCCTTATAACAGGCAGATCACCATGGAAACAAGAATGGTTGCAGAGTACTTGATTTATAGAAATTACACCTTTAATAAAGCATTTCTTGCTATTCCAAATTCTTATTTAATTAGGAAAAAAAAATCTGTACAGTGTAGATACTATCTCCAGCAGTTATTGGAGCTGCATTACTCACGGGTGGTAGCTTGTTTCCACCTACCTTGGCTGTGTTTTGAATGCCAGGCTAATCTGCTGGAGTTGTTTCTTTAGTGCGAGTAACATTTCATGCTGCAGCCTGTGAGTACGTAGTAGGGCAGCATAGAGATGTCCTCCAGAAGCATGATCATGATTGTGTGTAAAGAAATCAAAATGGAGAAGTATGTAAGCTACCCACTATCAAAGATTTTGTTATTTTTATATAGGTAAGACCATATTGAAATTAGACTTTGGATCCTCTGTGCTGAACTGAAGGTATTTGTCAAGCTTAAAAAATACATTTGAAAAGTATGACCACACCTATTTTTGCACCTTCCCCTTCTTTCCTATACAGATACAAAGGGTGACAAGGTCAGAACACCTATGTGCAATGATATCCAGAAATAAAAACACCTTGCAGCACAAGTTATATACGATGGCACTAAGACCTGTCACACCAAGTCATAAACCAAAGTGCCAACAGTTTGCTGCAGAAGTCAGGAGGGGAAATATAAAAACAGCGAGTGTGTTTCTGTGCAATGATGTATACATACCTACAGACACACATATATATATATAAATGTACTTTAAAATAGCAAATCAGAAAGTAAAATACATTTGTAAATGGCAATATCTGACTTGGAAATGCTTATTTCCCTAKATGTGGGAAACATGTCTCAATTTTGGAAGTTTTGTTAATAACAGAAATGAAATAAATTAGACCCTGGAATAAAGGAGGTTAGTAAATCTGAGATAAAGAAAAAACACTGTCATATTAATTAGATAACTGTGTTGCACGTAATCATATTATTCTAGAAAACTACAAATGTGCATTAGCACCATCTAGTTAAGTCAATCACATGACCGTTGCCTGAATTCTCGCTCTGCGTGTCTCTGCTTGGAAGGATAAACACTATTTCAGAAATTCCCAAATTTGCCAGCTGCTGTGTTCTGAAGCTCACCAATGACTGCCATTCTCTTCTTTTTCCCTCACTCAATATGTTGTGAATGTTTCAGGACAGAAATAGTTGTTAAACTGATCCTAAATAATAAACACACACTCCCACTATCATTTTAGAAAAAAACAAATTCTCTCTCAAGTGCCATCTGTGAAGAAGGTTAGAACAAATCTAATAATCAACTGTTGCAAGAAATGAAAGGCGGAATTAGTACTATAGGCTTAAGTGTGAGAGCATTACAAATGATTATTTAAAAATGATATTCTTGGTTGATATTTACACCCTCTCTGTTTCAGTAACTGTGGCCTTGTACAAACAGTTGTGATTACCATGAAGCCGTAATCGATCATCTTCATGTCAAATATACACAGCACAGTTCTGTTTATATAGTGCTTGGGAACTAGCATGGCTATGTRTATAAACATCTCCCATGAGTTATTCACCTCATCTATATAGTATAGATCTATTATTTTCTTTAGTATGAGCTCGGAGGAAAATGAAAATGAGTATTGATGATGAGTCGACGAGTGTAACTGCACTGTTTAATTTCTCTACTGAGAAAGTACTCTTAGTATTTGGACTGAGAAATCCATAGCAAACTGAGGATGTCTGTGCTGGCCAAATGGTCCTCTGTTTTAGCCCAAATAGACAGTCAGGTTTAGTCAGATCCCTTCTCTCTGCAGTGATTTATTTTAATAGAAAGAGCGATGACGACTGCGGCCAGAGGTGATGGGCTGAAATGCTCAAGTGCAGCTTTGCTGGCATTCCTAACGGTCAGATTAAGTGGCAGATAAAGAAAAATCAGCCAAAGAGCCTTGCATGTGCAAGTACGATTGTTCGTTGATGTCAGGATGGCAACTCGCATGAATGAGCTCCAGCAGGACAGGTGAAGTAATCTCTAAACACTTTAAAGATTGCATTACCTCTAAGTGAACAGACTGATGGGCCCGTATTTTAGAACAACCAATAACTCAGTAAATAGGTTACTGCCCAAAGACATCATATACTTCAAACCTTCTGTTCACCTGATTTGGAGTGAGGATCTGAGCTGAGGTTTCCGAGCATCCTAACAACAKAAATATATGGAAGAACCTCTTATTTATTTCTTGTTTCTCTGCTCTACAGTGAGATAGGTCCACCAATTTTCATCTGGATTCTGAATCAAGTTGGGAAGTGTAAAACCCCAATTTATCTTTTTACATTTGGATCTTTTTTGTTCCTCATTAAAACACTTTCATGAGTACTGATTAAGGGATTTACATGTCATTTACCTTTTTAAAATCACATTCAGTACAATCAACAAAATTGTTATACGTCATAGATAGTATAAAATAATATATAATATATGGCTATGCAGCATTGATTCTCCTTTTAATGTGTTAAAAAGGAAACAAAACTTTCTACAGACCATTGAAATATTCCACATCTTTTATTAGAGAAGACTAGACCAGGTAAAGAGGAAAATTGTAGATTATTTAGTCTACAAGACTTGGAAAAGGATAGCAGAAGTATCAAAAGGTCTRTCAAGAGTTAGAGGCCATGTCTTTCCATTTGAGCTGACTCACAGGAAGTTTTCTAAATCAGAAACGGCACAAGTATATATCAGAAGGTGAGGAGCAAAAGAGGGAATTAACAAATTAGATTTGATGTCTATATATGTTAGTGGAAGGACTTAGGAAGTCTTAGGGTCAAACTAGCTGTGCATGCATCTGTTAAACCTGCCTGGTTAAGGTAAGGGTGAAGGTCACTTTCTCGAGCTTATGACCTGCGTAGTGAGCTACCCAGCAGCTCAGCGTGGTTTTTTGTTTCATTTTGTTTTGTTTTTATTAAGTGGTTTGAATGCTGCTTGTCATTTCAACAAGCAGGACACAGGCTGCTGCTTTCGCTGCTTTTAAATAGTAAAGGCATAACCCTACTGTCTAAATAAAAATGCTCTCTTCTGTGTATTTTCTGATCATAATAAATTTAATTTTTACCAAACATCTGATTATGTTTCAGGCAGCATACATACCTAGGTAGTGTGTACTATGCCACTGTTTTAGATTCATTTTTCAATTCAATTGTAAATTAGCATTAGAAGCACATGATGCAGGCTTAAAAGACACATCCTAAACTGGTTCCCTTAGGCTCACTTGTGTTTACCAACAGAAGCTAGGGAAGCTTATGTGTAAACTCTCTGTTCCATATTTATTTTAAGACAACCCTAGTGCTTTAAGGTTTTGATGTGTTTTATTATAGTCACTACGGTCTTGAATTTGCCAAAGGAAGTGTTAGAGGATAGATTCGTGGTCAGAATTGTATTTCTATCAGGGACATATGACCTTGAGTATCTTGCAGAGACTTCTTACAGAATAGGAATTTGCCTTCAGAAAGCTGTAGCAGTCACAGCCCATTGCATTATACTTGTGTGTGCGCATGTGTAAAAATTATGCATTTTTTCCCTAAAGTTTTAGGGCTCTTAAGAGCAAAATGAGGTGTTCTTTGTTATAAGCCTTGTATATATCATTCGTGATATTAGCATTTTTTACTCATTGCTAGAAAAGTGTCAACATATTATAATTATTTAATATGAAGTACATAAGAGTGTCTAAATATAATTTGATTAAATTAGAGAAAAAATAAAGATCAGAGAAAATATTTTTGAGAGGAAGATCTACTAGGAAAGTACTGCAAATGCACTAATATGTAACACACAAAAAAAAAAWAARAACAATTTGAGACAACAAAAAATAGGGAACAAACCAAGCATTTGTAATGAATTCACCTTGCTATATGAACAAAGAGCCTTTTCTTAAATGCAGAGGCTTCAGGATTTTAGAGGAGTATAGTATGATTGATATACTGATGTGAGATATTCTAAAGCAAGCAATTGTCATCTGGATTACACCATGTAGGGATCAAGATTTTCAAAATCTACATTCATATCTAGATAGCTGAATGCATTATAATCATATTTCATTAAATTTTAACATTTAAAAATTAGGAACATGTTAGAAATATAAATAAAACAATTGTGTATTCCTATGAGTACATTAAATAATTGGAAGAAACTTCATGATCAGTGGATCTCAAATGATATAAAAATGAAAGATAGTAAAAATAAAGCCAATGAATATTWAATGAAAAAAAATATAGAAAAGAAAAAAGGAAATTAGGAAATCAATTTTAAAGGGCTCAATTTAATAAGTTCAGTTTAATAGCTAGCTCCTTTTGAATAATATCAGTCTTTTCAGCTTGATCACACCCTAATGTGACTCAGTCCTTTATATTTTAATCAATGCTTTGATTCATATTCAAATATTGTAGCCWTCATGATGGGATTAACATAAATGTAAATAATACTTAAATTCAAGACGGCTTGGATGATTTTGTTAATGGGAAATATAATAATCCAAATGTGTCTTGCATTGATGGTTTCGGAAATTAATGCTCTGAGTTTCTCTTATAATAAAAATCTTATCACCTTGTGTTTAGACAACGTATCCAGAGTTTGGTATGCCTGGTTATTACCATATTGTGTTCTCTATAATTTACATAAGGCAGATGTTGTGTGATCAAGCTTTGAAATGACATCATGAGTTTATAAATTAGTAACGATAAAGTCAGTGCAAAACTATAGCCTCGTCTGAAGAACATTCTCAATTACCCTGGCATATTTTCAGTAAATTGTGTCTACTAAGTCTGAGCTGTAATTGGCACTTAAGAAATATTCATGATGCTATCTCTTAGTGTATTAGGAGAGACCAAAGAGATACTGGGTCGTTATGTAAAAATTGGTAATTAAGAGCAAGCAATTTTTCAGTTAATTTACATGTTCATTATTATATATTGAATATTATTTATTTTTCTGTGTCCTTTTTGTGTGTCATAAATGTGGCTCAAGGGATCCTATTCTTTTAGAACACATATAAATTATAAAATAAGATGTATATTTAACTAACTCATTGAACCTTTGTTGTGGTTAATGGTTCTTCCAGCAATAATTGCGTAAGGGAAAACATTTCTTTTTAAGTAAATAATGTTCATTACCTCTTAAAGCTACTGTCACTGAAAAAAAACATTAATAGCCTGAAATGCCTACATTCTTTGATGAGTTCTCTAAGGGCATTGTGTAACTTTAAATTAAACTGATCAAATAGAAAGTGATATATCATATCCTTCAAAATATGTTAGCTGATTTGACTACAAAGGAAAATAAAGACATGAGAAACTGATGCCAGGCTAAATTTCAGGAAGAAAAGGATTGATTATTATAAAAATTGAAGTTTTCCTCATGCAAGTTACTAATATATATGACTATTAATTAATGAAACATGCCCAGCTTTGAAGAAAAAAAAWAACTATGCTATTAATAAATATTTACTCTTTTATTCACTAAGACATAGCATAAATCAAGGTAGAAAACTGTGCAGCCAGCAGCGAAGAATGGACTCTTCTGATACTCTCTTAGCAGTGGGATTGATGAAGTTGCAGCTGAAGCTAATGTCCATTCTGTCCATGGCACGTCTCCGCTTCTGTGTGAAATAAATAGTGTTGATTTGGTTATTGGGAGAACTTCTTTACCATTCGTGGCATTTTCAAATGTTTATTGTATATAATCAGCTATGTACCTTTCTGTGAATCATTACAAGTTTCTCCTTTTAATATGGTGACAGAATTTTAATAAGCTTTATGTACTGTTACCTCAATTATTAGTGCAATTCAGCTACTCCAAAACCTGAYGCTTTGAACAACCTTATATGTACTGTTCTGAAAGATGTGAATAGGAATGATCCTTTTATGGGAATAATATTCATCTGTTCTTGCCCCCTTAGCTCTCATACAAATGATTTTCCATCAAAATAACAAAGAGAGATCGGTTAAAAAAAAAAAAAAATTCTTTCATGCTTTTGACTCCATGTGCTTTTTTTACATAAAGCACTGGAAAGAAGGAAATACTATCAATCCCTACCACTTAAGTAACATAAAAAGATGCATGGAATTCAAAAAGCACAAGAAGCAGAATTTATAATYAACATTGAGTTTTTTTAGTTATTCACTACAACCTAAGCTGCAAGATATAGTGGTGCGTCATGCAGTGAAAATCAAAAATCTAGGGGGAAAGCTGTGGTTTCTTTCTTGAACAGGATTAATAAAATTTATTTGTTGTGGTTAGAAATAATTCCTGTTCCCCAATGAGAGAAAGTAAACTAGCATATTAAAAGGCAGACTAGAATGAGATATGTTACATTAAAATATTTGGTRTCTGATAATTTTTGCTTCTTAAATTCAGTGATTTCATAAAACCATTAATCCTCTGATCTTTCACAACAATTTAGATATTGATTGTCAAGAATTTGGCACAGTTTGCTTCAAGTAAGGTTACTGCCCTGATTTTCCATATCAAAATGAATTTTCTATTACACAAGGATTCTATGAGATTGATGCAGACATTTTCATTTGAAATTTTCAGTAAAATGACTAAAACATTCTCATTCTATATATCTCTTCATTTATATCTAGTTAATTCTTTAATCTCTTTAATTGTTTTGAGTACCTAACGCATACAGTGGTTATAAAGCACCATCAGTCTAGTAATCAAAGATACATTTTTTGGCTTCCTGTGTGATGGTCATAAGCTTTCTGAGTATCCCTATGTCCCTCCATCCACCTTAAATTCCATTTCTATAGGAAGAATTACGTGGTATGATGTGTTCTCAAAAGGACATCGGTTTCAGGCTGAGTGAAATTAAGTCCAAGGTGTGTTTTAGATATTTAGTGTGAAATTCTACCCCATTTGAAGTCAGTGACAACATTTCAATTGAAGACATCATTTTTAAAAAAGCCTTTTGAGTAAAAATGATCCTCCTAACATTTCTATCTTGTACATATTTGCCTAGTTGCAGCTCTTAGATCTTGCCTGAGTTCCATGCAAGGGAAAATAAAGCTTGTCAGGCAAACAAACAACAAAATTTACAAGAAGCTTTAAAAATTAAAAATTAAAAAATTAAGAAAAAAAWTCCTTTTTAACACCCCAAGCACTTACATGATATCAGTGTAAAATTCTAAGGTGAACGCGAGTGGACAAGCAGGGAGTTGCCATCTGGAGAAGTTCTCAGTGATCTCACTGGCAACTCATCTGGATGAAGGAACTCTTTATCTAGCATGTTACTTTAGTTTAAAGATAGAGGAAAGGACAGTAACATCTGAATCAAAGAATAGTTGTTTTCATAGTGTTCTCATAAACCAGATAAAAAAGCAAATATTTCTCAGAGGTTTACTTCTGTAGTGCAGTCTCAATACAGATATGAAGATACTGCAGTAACCTCTAAGAAATCCAGGCAGCCTAGTTGCTTGAATTTGATTGTTTTAGATAATGAATGTGTCAGATAAAACCCACTGAAAACAGTGGCATCTACAAAGTGTTAATTTTACTAATCATAATTGGTAGMTGTGAAGTAAACAAATAAACTTCTTTCATTTGAATTCTGTGTAAGAGTTAATTAAGTGAAAACTAGCCTGTGGATTTCTCCAAGTCCATAGCAGAGATCTTACCTTTTATGTATAAATCAATGATCTGAAGCATTCAAAATTCCAGGGTTCCAAGATCAATCTCATGACCCAAGTAAACAAATTTTAACTGCCTTCAGTCTGAACTGAGGCACGTGAATGTAAGGGTAGTGAGCAAGGTCATGTTGGCACACTGACTGCCTATGTATCAAGTTATTTAGGAAGAGCTCTACCTGATTCTTAAACATGTATTGAAATGTCCTTTAAAAGGTGAAAACAATAAATTTTGAAAGTGCCCGGAGTTATAAGGCTATACTCCTCCACCAGCAGATTTGGGCTTTTACAAAGAGTAAAAAGGTGATATATATKGAAGATTTAGAGAATGGCTATCACATACTGAAGATTTAAACTCAGCAAGGAAAAATGTTAAGCCTTGTAGTTTTTCTATAGTAATAGATTTTCATTCTACATAAAAGACAAAACATAAATCACCAYAGACTTAATTTTGTATAATATTTTATATATTTGCAAGGAGAATGAAAAATGGATGTCGAGCTTGACCACAGCAAGCTTCTGCATTTCTGTAGAGCAGTAGTAGCATTTAGATGAATAGTAGCAACAGATAGACATGGTGGAGTAAGAATAGATTCTTGAGCTGTTTAACTGATAAGGATAACAACCAGCCATTTGGGGATGATTAGCCAGTAGACTTAAAAGCATTTAAAAAAAGAAAAAAAAAGAAAAAAAAAAAAAGGAGGAGTAAGGGATTACATAGCCACTTTACTAACCAAAAAGTTAAAGTGACCTGTTAAGCCATGAAAGCTTTGACTATATAGAGATTCATCCATAAATGTWGAAGTATCATCCCCAGGGCTGTAGCCCCAACTGAAAAGCAGATTGGTGATTTATGAATAAATTAAAACAGAGGAACACAAARTCTACAGTTGTGCTGTCTTTGGCTGTGCTTCCATTGTGAGTGTATTACTTTGATCAGGAAAGATTGATTTTTTTGTTTGTTTGTTTACTTCTTTATTTGCTTGTTTTCCAATCACTGCTGTTAAAAACAGTTCCCTCTTCTTTAAGGAGCAGGGACTGGCAGCATGTCAAAATCTCAGTATATTGTTATGCAGCTGGCATACGTACCAGGAAAAAAAATGTAAATCAAAACTGTGATGCACCACTGCATGTCAGATATGCTTTGCAGAGATAAGAGAATCCCATTGCAAATGCTGATTTTTCAAAATTATTATAAATCATGACCAATATTCACTGAATACTAAAAATTCAATAACAGCATACACCATTTCAATGACATTGCCTACAGAATTGATGTGATGCTGAGTTACCGCCTGGCAGCCCTGCAGAATAAGGATATTTTTAATATCACAGGTCATGTGAAACAAAACAGGTTAACTTTAAAACCCTGTGCACTATCATTTGTACAAACTGCCAATAACCATCACAAGGTATGCATTTTTCTCCTGTGCTAAGGAATGCCACTAAGAGGATCGTTTTTCTTCTCTTCTCGGATGAATCCAATTGTTTCACTCAATGGGGCTTCAATTTAGCTAACAGCATTCTGTGCACTCTAAGATAAGACATGACCATGAGCAAAGACTAACAGAGTTCTGTGAAGAAATTGCTTAAATTCACAATTCTTGCTATATACTACACTTCAGAAATTATCAAATCCACATACAGAGATACACACAGAAAAAACCCCCACTCATCAAGAAATAATAATATGGTACAAGACTCAAGAGTATTTTAATACTTGCAATCTGGGAATCTTTCAGTTAGTTTGTGAAGGTGAATGTGAGAAGCTAGAATTTTCCCCACTATTGATGTTGCAACATTCCCACAAAAGTAATGTAAAGCTTTGGGTCTTTTAAAACATTCACTATAGGGAGAGTGAGCGAGAGAGAGAGAAAAAAAAAGGACCTTTCAATGAATATGGGAGAAGTGAGTGCCATTCCTTTCTTCTTCCTTGCATTCTACACATTCATGATRCAACTGTTTCATAAGAACGTACGCTCAAATAACCTAATAAACTAGATCAATACTGGAAAATTATGGAATGTCAGAATTGAGTTCCTCGTGATGTTTTAGAACTCTTAGAAACACCCATTTGTCAAGTTAACTCAAACTTTCAACTTACATACTTCTATCTATCACTTATTAACAAGATGCATGTTACTACACATCTTTGGAGGAAGACTCCTTTCAAAATGGTGCCCTAGGKTTTTTTTTCTTTTTAGGAGACGCTTAATTTAACTCTGTTCTCAGATTTCCTAATTAAAGTTTTGGAGAGCGAAAAGGTAGGGAGAATGATGAGACATGTCAATTAGAACTAGTAAAAATAATCTTGTGTCCAAGATTRTTTTTAACAACAGCCTGTATTCACCAGCCATGGAGATCCAATTTGATAAGAAGTTTTTCAGAAATATTAGAAAGACAAAGTCAACTCTCAGTTATACAAGCTGTGGATTATTCATGTCAGGAAGCCAAGAAAAAACAAAACAAAACAGAACAAAACACAAGCCAAGAGAGCTGGTAGAAGAAACTGTTTGGACGTATTCATATTGTTTCCAACCATAAGACAGCTGCCTCCAGGTTGTGACTCTAGGAGGCCTAATTAAGTGAAGCACCGTGTTATGTGAACTGCTGCATCCCGCTTTGGTCCAGATTATGTCTCCTCTAATCAATCCTCTTGCCCAAAGAGGCAGACACAAGTGGCTCTTCAGGAGCCTGGGCTGGTCATGGCTGGAGATGAGTCAGGGCTGACAGCCCATGTTAGAAATGAGATGACTCTTGCAGAAAGCCACCTGCAGAACACTGCTGGGCGCTCTTCAGTGCTAGAGGTTCAGAATAAATCGACCCAATATGTTTTCTGAATTTGGGCTGCATTTACCTCCCGCTGATAAACCTTTGGGCACAGGTCGCCAGGAGTCAGCTGCAAGAGCTCATTGGCACCACAGCGGCCAAGCCCAACAGACCCAGCGCTGGAGTTAGGCCAATAAGCGTGGCTCAACCCAAAGCACCTCTCTGAAGAGATGCTGACGTTACAGTCCCTACTCTCTGATGCACTATGATTCAAKGGTTTTGTTTTCTACTTACTCCCACCCTGTGCAATTGCATACCGTCTCTTGCTTATTATTTTATGCACATACATTGTAGAATGGCAGACTTCTCAGATCTTCATTTGAAAGATTTTTCCCAGATTAGTAACTATTCTGTTTTGTTTCTAATGCACAGTWTTAAATTTATGAATCCTTCATTTAGCAATTGCACCTCTAGTGTGAAATTCCATCATACTTGCTACAGGGAAATTTAATAGAAGGTATACTTGTTCAGAAGTGTCTCCGGGATTCAATTAAAAATAAATGAAACTTCTGCTGCTAGACAGAGATGTATAGGAAGCACATGTATGCAAACAAGAGTTTCCTTACCTAGCTTGCTTTTAAACTAATAGGAAAGAAATCATAAGTAATCTCAACTAAACTCTCACTAAATATTAGATTTTATAATCAAATTAAGCACTGAATTTGCTTTATCCAGTATTGGGCAGTTACAAGAAAATTCTCAGACTTTATAATGACAAAATAAAATGCTCTGCTTGTCAAATATTCTTCCTTACACACCCTTTTTGTCCACCCAGTTGTGACAAATCACAGCTAAAATCCAATTTTCTGGTCATTTTGAAATGTCTGTGAATCAGGTAGTAATTTGCTCTGAAGGTTCTGCTGTGTACTCCTCTTAAACAAGTGACTTTCCAGATGACRTAACCCAACACATTTTTTATTTTATTTTCCTGGTGGTACCTTAATGCTAAGCAAGACTTASCAGACGCCTGTCGGAGGAATAACTGAAGAGTGTTACTCTCTTGAGATGTTAGACTGGAGACTTGGACCTCAGTGAAATTTGGAATCAATTATAGAAAGGCATAGAATAGAATAGAAAGGAAATATGGCAGCAAGCTCTTTCTCTCCTGTCTGTTGTTTCATATGCTGAGAGTAGTCTACTGTGTATTTATTGTTTCCTTGAAAAGGTAGGGAATTTTTGAGCTTAAGATTMATTTTTTTTACAAATACTGAAGGAGCAGTTATCTGTTTCAGGTTTATTGCTGCAAAAATTCTATTAAATAAAGCTATTAAAATACTCTCAGAAAGCTTTGGGGGATTGAGATTTGACAACTAAAAATATATATGAGGTTACAATGCCAAATTTACTTCATTTTTATTGCCTTTTTACTAAAATTCCAAGTCAAAGGATTAATGAGATTAAACCTTAATCACACAGTAATTTCCACAGACGACATCAAAACTGGCTGAGCCCATGCTATTTTACAAGAGCTGAATTTATTGGAATGAGTGCTTTTTCAGAACCCGAGTAAATCTCTCTCAAAGAGCAAATACCAGTCTATTTGGAGACTGAAAGCTGACAMGAGCACTTGCTGGCTTGAATAGTGTCCCCCTTATTACCTTTAAGAAACATATTATTCCATGAATACTCCAAATACTAAGTATCTGACTTCTTGTTTGCCTTGAAACTTTGGCGAAGGGAACTGGAMCTTAGGTAACTGGAAACAAGCTGGATTTGATGGAAAGCTTTGATCACTGCTGTATTTTTTTTTCCATGCCAGATGTCATAATTCTTTCCCTCACAACTTCCCAGCATTCCTATCACACACATTACACCTGCAGCTTGCTGCCTTATCACTGCCAGGTGCAGAACTGCCTACTTGAAGATGGACCTTTCCTTTGCAGAGCACCCGTGTAGTCAGAATATGAAGCTGGTTTTGTGAGCCTYGTCTAGTGCCTTGTCTTTGGCTTCTCAGCTTTCAGTAATACTCTGCTACCTCTTCATTTTGCATCTGCCTTAAAAGTGTTCAGACAATTTGGTTATGAATGTACAAGTTCATGACAGCAATAATGGGACCCCTCCTAGCAGGAGGACAAAAACTCAGTCTCTTTTTACAATATTTGRTAACATAGAAGGACCTGGATTCTGATCTGCTTTCTTGTAAGAGTCTGATATTTTATGAATTTGATTGGGACATACTTCCAGTAAAAAATAGACTTCCCTTGTAAAGGAGAATTAGAAAACTCTAYAGTAAAAATCAGCTTGAAATTTTATGATTAACTTTGGGTTGGCTGTTACTCTAGATTTCTTTAATAAACCTTATGAGAATGTTCTGTGGAATTTACTAGAAAAATGGTAACTTTGTTTTTTCYTTCTATTATATCCACTTATATGCTTCATTAGTGACAAGTTCTCACATATCACTTATRTGTTGAATTGAGTTCAAACAGGCGTTGAGAAGGCCAAATGCTCCTTGGAATCGTGTCCGATGTTGTGTGGAAATCACACTGAAGCTGAATCCTCATCTTTTCATTTCTTGACAATTGCATGAGAAAGTTCTGAAGAACTTACTAGAAATCAATAGTTGTGGGGCTTTTTTTTTTTTTTTTTATTCTGATCTGAAAGAAGGAGAAGTTGCCTAAAATCACTTTCTCCTTCAATTTCCTTCTCAACAGTTTTGTCTCAGTCTTATGTTAGCATAGATACAGGGCTGAAATTATTTTTGTGTTCCTGAATTCCACAGCAAAGTCTAACTGCAGCATCTCGGTGCAAACAACCCCTCTCGTGGCCGCACACCTACCACGTTCCCTGTGTGTGCTGTGTGCTGCTGCCTTATTCATCTCTCTGGGCATTACTCCCAAACAAGAGTCTTTTGGGCTGGTGGGAATAGGTATGTGGCTGTGTTAGGCTGCATATAAATCMCCACTATTCCTGTATTTTGACAGACCACAAATATGAGTATTCTTAATTCTGCAGCTTGGCTCTTCCTGAGACACTTGCTTAAGTATTTTGCACCTGAACAAAGACCAACTTTTAAAAAAAGTTTATGCAGGCCAGCATATCCATGCTGTTTCAGCTTATTGTGCATGTCATGATAATAACCAAAGCTGTTGACAGTATTGTCAGTACTGTGGTGAATTTTTTCCATGGTGAATGAGGCTTTTTTTTTTTTCTATCCTACCTCACTTTTTTATTTCTTTATACAGAATTGTGGAACTGGAGGTGTAGATTCCTTTTCTGGTAAGAAATCTGTTATGCTGCATATGAGGATATTTGCCATTTGCCTGCAGATTTCTCTAAGGCATTGGCACTTAATTGATGAAAAAAAAAGACCTCAAGAAAAAGCACAGATTCATTTTCTGTTGCTCATAACCTGCTGTGTTCTCTCTGTTAAAGAACAAGTTAATAAAGAGGAAAAATCTTAATAGTTGTGAATAAMTGTGCCCGTGTGAGCCTCATTTGCTGGCTAATCCTGCTTTTCCTTTCCRTCCAAAATGGATTAAAACAAAAAACAGCCAATTCCCAAGCAAGAGTTTGATGAACATACGAGCCTTCATTAGCTTCTAAGTATAAAMATAATTCCAAAAGACAGAGTTTCGTCCCAAATAGAGTACTTCTCAACATATTCCAGATGACCACCGGTATATGTACTAGTCAACCCCATTTTCCTCCTCAGATGAATTCCTTAGTATCACATTAGTGCATTTTTGAATTAAGTTGTTTGTGGATAAGCCATAAGGAGAGCTTTTGAAATCAAAAATAACCCCCTGTTTAGCTCGGTTTTGATTTTGTGCTTAAATGTCACCTTCTTTTCTCCATCCTTCCTTCCACCTCTTTACCTTCTCTCTAACTGTTGCTGTTCAGATATGTGGAAAAGCTGCCCYTTAGTAAAGCAGTGACCAAACACAAAGGCTTCCATGGCCCTGTRTTTCCAAAAGAGTGAATCCAGCTCCTGGAGATGCAGGTTTTCAGAGGGATTAGATTGTGCGCCTCGACACCACAAGCCATGTTCTGCATTCCTCATGTGAAGTCAAAGAGGATGTTGCTGTGCAGAGATCGAACCCTTCAAAGCACAAATTCATTGTCGTCACATGGAAAAATGATTTGCCGCTTTGGAATTAGTTTAGGGGAGGACAGAATAAAAATACTCCACAATTAATTTATAAGCTRTTCTGAGGTTCGTCTGGCAATGATTTAGAGGAATAGCCATTTACAGTGCAAGTATCAATAGACATCTATGATTCTTTGCTGATGTGGTCATGTAATCCACTAAAAGAGCTCCCCTTCATCCCTGAAGAGGTTATTTCAGAGCAATGTTTACATTTATGGTATTGATTAAATAAATAGATAGTTGCCAAATACCTCTGTGTAATAGTTTCATAAATAAGAGCTGCCGCTCTCTAATCTCTATGTAATACGAGGTGTGTATGTGGTCCTTTAGAGAGGAGTCCTATGGGGAGCGCTGGAATGCTGGAGCATAGGGCAGGTGAAGAAAGCTTCCACTAAGTACAACAGAAAAGCAAGGGATGTGGCACAAGCAGGTTTCTGCCCCTCTACTAATGCTTTGTAGAGCTGAGATTTTCTGAGCCTTCTGTGACCATTGTATTTCTTCAGTCTTAATATGAAGGGCTCAATAACATTCTCCCCAAATCCTACTCTTTGAATATTACCAGATGACATAATAACTGAGGCGACAGATTTCAAATTGTCATGTAAATTTCTCCAGCATTAGCTTTCAAATTTTATTATTGCTTTATAATATTCATTGCTCTTAAGCTTCTTATTTATAGAGGCAGTATATGTATTTGGAATAACTGTGGTAAATGGAGAGATTAAGGTAATATTTCTCGTACAAAACCTCTTTATTTAGGAGCCAGTAAAAAGCTGGCTTTATTTATTTATTTGTGCTTGCATATTTGTGGGTGCGTGTATTTAATTTCAGTAAGTACAGGCAAGCTTCCTGAAGCACWTGCAAGTTAGAATTATTACACTTCTGCCAGGCCATCAGGCATCCTTTGAAACTAATCTTGAAAATTTATGTTAGACACTATGAAGGTTCATGTAAATACCACAAGAAAATAGAATGTCATTGAGATCTTTGAATAAATATCCCCCATCTTTCCTTGCAATTTTACAACAGGATGAACACATTTTTTATAAAGAACCATATTATGCACCTCTTGAAAATATGATATTTGCCATTTTATTGAGTACATTTCCATAATGTTAGCAGATAATATGTCAGTTCTGGATTAAACTTACAAGTCATATTTTAAATTTGAATTTGTAATATTTGTGTCATATCACCAGTACAAAACTGCTGTTCTTTCTTACAGTTATGAAGGATTTTTATTTCATTGCAATTCCTACTTATTCATTTCTGTGATTTGCAAAGTGTATTATATTTGTGTTTCTTCTCAACTAGGGCAGTCTATGCACGACAGGAAATGCGATTAGAAAAAAGAGATAGTCTTCTAAAGTGTCAGCTTCTTCAGAATGTCATGTAGCAAGTGGAGACGAAGAATTATTTTAATTATTTTAATTATTTTGCACTATTTATGTAACTCTAGTGCAAATGCAAACCATGTTGTAATTACAATTTTWAAATTTATTTTATAAACATTTAAATACCAACGTAATTGAAGGGTGTATCTTCATACCTTACCATAAGTTAGAGCTGTTGTCTGTGAGCTGTTTTGGTTTTTCTAAAGATAATGTGCTTAGGTAATTTTGAAGTTACACGAAGCATTAGAGCATGGGTTTTGTGCACTCCGACAGCAAGGGCACTTCCAGCTCCTTTCCCCTTGGAGATGCCCATGCACGGGTGCGCCTGCRTGTGTGCAGGTGCCTTTGTGTGGGTAGCTGTGAGCAGACTGAAAGCAGGGCGGTGAACACCCAGAAGGCAATACTAATTACCTGTTACTCGTATTTAATTGCTCAAAACAGGAGCCTAATGAGCTCGCAAAGTAATACCTCACAGGTTTGCCAGATCAGGAATCTGCAGATAAACTCAGTTGACCACATGCATTCTTTCTGAAGTAGCATAAAATTATATATGAGCTCAGCTGCCACTCAAAGAAGCGCTCTTGTGATTTTGTAGACTTGCTGCTGTAAGATTAAGTCATCCTTTTAAACTAAGTGTCTGATAGTGGGAAATCCGGGATCTGGAAGAGACGAACCCCAGGCAGAGATTTACTTGATGTTTCTGTGGTGCTGTGGATTTGGGGAAACTCGCACACTGCTTTCCTGCTTCTGCATCTTGTCATCCCCATCCCTCCTGCCTCCCTTCCTGTCTTGTCTCCTTGCTTCTTTTCCTTCTTTTCCTTCCTTTCTCCTTCCCTACTTTGGAAATTGTCAAACATCATCAGGAGAAGTCTGCCTTTGAGCATTTTAGCTTCAAAAAGCACACAGGTTCCTGTCAGTTTTGTKCTTGAGACTATTACTGCCTTAAACATATTGTGTCCTGACATGAGACTGATTTTTATTTTTTTTCCTAAATCCACGGCCTGTAAATGCCTCTGTGATGCTATCTTTTGAGTAATACAGGAGAAGGATGTTCTGATGCACTATTCAAACGCCAGTTCGTTCTAAGTCAGAGAAACTACAGCTGAGGTTATTGATATTTTTGTGTGGGACAAATGCTGTAACAATAGCTATGTAGATAAAAATGTTCATCCTATCTGGCCAAGAAAGACAAGAATYCTCTTAATAAGTAGGACAAAAATTCATAAATGGCACAAAGCATGTGGCGTGGTAAGGAAATTAAATAGAAAAGATAAGACAAAAACCATATTTTCTTATGAATTCATATTTACTTAAAATATTTATCTCTGACCTCTCTATAAGGCATGATTTCCATTGTGCTCGAAGTCCCTGCAGAGAGATGCTCTCCTCTTCCACATAACAGAARCACTGAAGCAAACAGGAGTTTGCTTTACCAGAACAAACGTCGGGAYAGCCAGCGGGCCCAACCATGGAAGGACGGTTTGCCTCCATCTGCAGCACCAGAATAACGAGCAGCACGGGGTGCTTCTGCCCAGCCCTCCGCTGCAGCGTGCACCACAGCTTTCACACCCTCTCAGAAAGTTAGCATTATCATTAAGTTACCCTTCAGGRGGCTTCTCCAAGAGGCCCAAGAGCAAAATGAATTCTCTGAGCGGGATACTAAACTTCCTGATGAAATTCAGGTGTTATCTTAATACAGCTCATTATGTAGGCTAGCCACTGGTGAACCGGTATATTTCTGGTATCATTTTACARATTCAAAGGCGATGAATAATTCTTACTCAGAAACCAAGAAGGAAAAGAATATTAGTACAAAACGGAAGATAATCTGTATTCCGKATTCCCTTTTTGACCTTTGGATTGAATTTTACTGATAGTTTGCTCCTGCCCTGCTTCCTCCTTGTTGCAGCTAAGCAGTGTGAATTTTCAGTTCCTTTTTTTGGCTTTGAGAAACTTGAGAGAATATTTTCAGTATATGATAAGCAAGCATTTTAATGAATTTCTAATTTCTAATTTCTAATTTGTAGTTATTTTAGTGTCTCAAAAATAGGCAATTTGTCAAAAAAAAAATGTGAGGACTCAGAAATTCACATTCACACTAAATAGTTTGGTTAGCTGTGTTTAGACTCTCCTAACATCATGAGAAATTTGGAAGTAATGCTGCCTTGAAAGAATGGTACCTACAGTTGAATTACAAACTCAGCTTTTTTTTCAGCCTATTTTAGTTTTTAAGATGCACTCCTGAAGCAGTGACAGTATCTTACCCAAACATAGAACAAGTTTCAAGAAAGAAACCCAACCAAACAAAACCAAACCAAAGCCAGATTATGTTGCCTTCTTCTTCCTACCAATATTTTCACATGGTACTTGTGAAAAGACTCTTTCAGGCTTGATATTCTGTGGAAGTAGTTCTTTGAAAAAATCARGGAKCATCCGTGACAGATTTTTTTTTTTCCATTMTTGGTTGATTACARTATTTCAGTTKGTGAAACCTAACTGGAAGTCTTCMAAAAAACATTGTTTTTAGTAAMGATGGAAGTGCTATGCATGCTTGCAATATTCTTAYGAAGTGTTTTAGACACAGGAAACTCCGAGAAGCTCTAAAATCATACGTTAGAACAATTTTTTACTAACTTTGTTTTACTTTCAAGTGAGTATTTGGATTAAGTCTTACTTTGTCTAGGTACTAATTCATGAACACTTTTCATGGAGATCTTCTTTTAGGCTGGTGCTGGTAGCATTAGACGGTGACATTATGCTAAATGGCTTAGAGACCTTGATCTTCTTGCAGATGGAGTATATGCRGTGGATGTGTAAGGTGCTATGAGATAGACTCCATCTCTCAGATTATTTTCTGGACTGGGAGGAATCCACATGGATATCCCTTGTGTAAGATAGAAAAGTTTCATTTTGGTTAACATCAAGAAGAAGTCAAAATCATTCAGAACTTACGGAAAACCTTTTGAAGAAGGCCATCTTTATTTTGAATGCTGTACTTTTGCTAACATGAAAATATTTAGCATAAACATGTATCACCTTCCTTTTATTTTGGATTAACATATGTCACTGAACTCCAGTTAGCTGTGGTTCATGTGCTTACTRTAGAACTTTGTAACGACAGCATGTCTGTGTTTGCACGTGTGTGCTTTACTGCTGTTCCCTCACCAGCATGGYATAGTTTCCTGCATTGTAGCAGCCGCAGTACAAGCAGTGTCATTATGTTACAGATGAAAAGGAAGAGAATGGCAAATTGTTTTGCAAAGTGTTAGCAGAAAGCTTGTTACTGCGACACCGCGGAGTTCGGGTGGCTGGCAGGCCCTCACGTCTGCAGGGCTGGGTGCACTTTCAAGCCACCAATTACGCTCAGTCCCACTTTGCAGCAACTCGGCTGCAGGTTGAGCATCCACACTGCACCCAGTGATTAGAAGGGCTTTGCAAAGGAAGGGGAGGGAACTCTTCACCTTCACACTGATTTCCTTTCAGCAGTAAAGACCCAGGTTCATGTTGCTGAAAGCAAACAATTAGCAGTCAAATCAGAGACCTGTGTGGCCTTGTGATTCTGTACGACACTGAAATACAAATTGTAGCACTACAAAGTAATAGCCTGCCTCATGCAATGAATGAGGTCTAATGTCCTTAGTCCATGGCAGTGCTCCAATGAAATTAAAAAGCAATGTAAGGTTCCTCTGGGCCTGCTCCACTGTATTAGTATGCAGAGACATGTTCTGACAAGGCATCTCTAACAAGTGCTGTTGGTTTCGTTTACAGACCTGCCAATAGCGCCTAGCAATGGCCCATGAAAAGCCATTATACACTGGCCCATAAAGCCACACAAAATTTTCATTATGTTTCTCTTAAAAAGTGCTTGTTTTGCAGGATAGAGTCCATGTCAATAAAATGGATTGGATGTCACTTAAACCAAGTGACGTGCTAATCTCCTGGAGGCCTTGTGTCCTTAATCTCTACAGGACACAAGTCAGTTTAGAAGCATGAGCTGTTCTCACAGGTAGCAACTATTGAGCTCTTTAATGTAAATTCAAAGGCAGAGCTTATCAGTATGTTTCAGAAATTGCTTCAGTGTGGCTGCTGTCTGTGGGAAAAAAATCCCCACACTTCCCCCAAAATCCCTGGGCAACTTCCAAGCTTTCACTGTGCCCGCAAGCACCTTTTAATTATAAAGAAATTGGTTTTGGTGATATGTGCCCTGTGACCAATTGGATTAGAGGCATTTCTTCTGGCTATTATTAAGCTAACTTGACTATTGCCCTTGTGTAGCTAAGCATGATCAAAATATAAAGTATGGGAAAGCGTCTCAATTATGACTGTACTACAGTGCTCCTGCAGACTAAATTCTTCAGTTCATTAAAAAAAAAGGCTTCAATGACTAGTAATACTATAATGAAAGGGCAGAAAAATAGGCACAGGATCAAGGATACTCCAGCTCATTGGGAGAAGTTACAAAAGCTACTGAATGATTCAGACTGGCTTTTTACTGTTTCATTGGGCCGGTTATTATTAGACAATAGATTGGGCCGTTAGAAATCTGTAGACAATCTGTGACRCCTTACAGGGATCTAAAGAACTAAGACCTCCTTGGGATATTGTAATAATCTGCTAAACATACTTACTATTATATTCTTAAATATGCTATTTTTCCCTTGTATATTCATTCTCCTGATAGTATTTATCCTCTTCCTCCACTAAACAGCAAGTAAAAGCACATTTTATACTTGCTTTAAATTAAAAGCACAGTTACTTTTGTATTCATTTGATATACGGTAAGTTTTCCACTAGAAAGCTGATCTGTGAATCAAACACAGGTCTTCAAAGCTTATAACTTAGAGTCAGAAATGAGGCACAGAATGCTCTTCTCTTTTTCTGACATTAGATCCATCTCACTCTGAAACCATGGTTTAAAGCCAGTGTGTSTGGATGGCCTCCATTTATTTTTCCATCATTGTTGCTTTGTAGGAGCAGTGCAAAATGCTGCCCTTTTGGATATGTGTGACTATATTTGGTGTGGATTAAATAGTAACAGAGAGCCAACCCTGTAAGTTATTTTTGTTTTTCATTTGAAATATGAGAGAGGGTGAAATGGGAGCAAGAACAGTATTTTTAAGAGACCTGAAATTGGTTCATCAGAGAAGGAGGGTATTCTGCAGTAGGAGGTGATCATAAACAGTCACTTCAGAACATGCTCTAGCTAAAATAAATGATCATCAAAACAAAGTGCAAAGGTATTAAAAGAAAGTAGCCAGGAGGATTTTCACCCTTTTCCATGATAGGTCGCCACACGCTGAAGGGGAGGTTTTACTGACACACAAAGGTGACAGTATCAGAGCTGCTCTTACCTCTTTATAGCATTTGCATCACCATGAAAATTATGCCCTCGTGTGCACATTTGGTCAGCTTTTATCATGCCCTCTCTTAAAATAAGTAAATGAATGAAGGAACAGCAACCAGTGCAGCAATTCTGCCAGGTTCCCATTCTGTGAAAGCAGAAAAGGTGTCATTCAGATCRCCCCACTCATGGTGCACAGAACTGGGAGCCACGTAGACATCATTTCTTCTGTTGCTGAAAAATGGACACTGTTTTCTAATTTCCAGATTAAAATTGATTGCTTTTAAATTCACTGTTTTCTAATTTCTAGATTAAAATTGTTCCCAGTCAGTTTGGCCTCATTTGTTTGGACCCTGTTATTTTTTTTCAATATGAAAAAATGCTCCTCTCTTTAAATCTCTTCATTTTAAGATCCTTATAAGCCAATTTACCTCCCTTATAGCCATTTGGACAGACTAAAAAGCCAAGGCAAAAAACCTCTTGTTTTATGATGCTCTCTGTATTCCTTTGATCATTCTAGTCGTCCTCCACTTCATTTGATCCTACTTAAATTCTTTTTAATTTCAAAGAAGGCTTATCAGAAATATGTGCAAAATTAAATTTTGAGGTCTTGTCAGTGACTTAAGTAGCTGCATTATCATTTGCTAATTTCTACTGGAAATACCTTGTCTGATCTGCCTTTGGATTACATTTGTCTCTTGCGTGACTATATTACACAGTAGCTAAAAATCAGTGTTACACATAGCTAAAACTTCCCTATATGTGATGCACTATTACATTCATATTTTTCTCTGTCACTAGAAGTGAGAATAGAAAATAATTCTTGTTAGGAGTCTGCAGAACCTTGCCCTTTGTGTTGGGTAATGTCATCTCACACTTGTGCCCCGTCCTGAATGCCGTCCGTTATTTCCTMCATGATAAATCCATCTCTCTTGCTGTTATTGATTCTGCTCGACATGGTATCATGAAGAAATGTAATTGTTATGCATCTACTTAGTGCCAAGGTTAGCAGTGCAATTATTAAATAAGATTGATCCTAAAAGAAAATACGGAGAACTTGGCTATTGAGCTCATTCCCATACAGCTGTTTGTTTGGGATGACCTACATCATGTCTGCTCCAGCGAGGTCCTCTGGCATTTGGTGGCTCTTGCACTAATGCCTGTCTTTTCCAAGGTAGAGAGCATGTTTGAGCTATATTAAACATTATACTGAAATTAAGTGCTTGACCTCAGGACATTACATTTTTTCTAAAAGAGCTGTTTATCTCTTAACAGTGTGGTACAACCTATCCTGGGTAATTCCACRGGCTAATTTTGAGGTTTTAGTTACTCATACTCTTAAAATAATGTTCCAAAATCATATATGCTACAAAGAAAAAAAAAAGTCAGTTTGCCATATATCCACATTTTAAATTTTTTTACCATGTAAGTTTTACATAAAATGGGTGAAATTCTTATTATCATATCATTTTTACAGAAAGCAGGTGAAATTCCACTATCAATTTTTCCCTTTGTTGGACATAAGGAACATAAAAATGTAGGACATGGGAGTGAGCGAGTTCCCCTTTTCTTGTGCTATTCTGAAGGTAAAAATCTCCAAAGATGTCATCATTGGCAGGAGTATGGAATAGGTCTCAGTCATAAATCCCATGTCTTAATCATAGGGCCACCCGTGACATTGGACTAGGTTCATTTTTTTAAACATGCATTTGCTACAAATTCATCCACTTAATCTCTAGCACCATGTATTAAAGTAATTGTGCCATTAGTAACATCCTTTTACTTGTAATATGTGTATCCCTTCTCCTGCAGATTATRTAGAAAGGGAGTAATCCTTGCAGAGACACAACTTGCAGTTTCTTCTCAAATATGATTTAATAGGAATTAGTAAAAGTGTTCATGCTGATGAGAACAAGCAGATCTGTGCACTTTCCTGGCCCCAAGTGCCTTGTGGAGGGTGCTGGCTCCACAGCAGTTGGGAATATATAGCAAAGATGACGAGGAGTTAATGACTCTGTGGGAAAAGGTGCTCAATGCCAGGGATGTGCAGCTGTAATGAATTGGTTTCAACATTAGCAGCATAAAGTAATTTAAGTTTAAATTCTGCAGCTCATATTTTTTCAGTTTGCGTTACCCACTATTACATGATATCTCCATCWCATATTTCCTCACACCATTTAGCACTAATTCTGATTTTCACTGAAATCCCTTCTTCTTGGCCCAAAGAGATGTCATATGTGGGAAGCTAAAAGCAAGGATAAATACATTTAGAAACATGAACTAGAACTGTCTTCATCTGAATATATTTTTAATCATCTTATTTGGCAACTGTTAAATTATCCAAATCGTATCCTGTTTCTAACATTCTGCTAGTGCAATATGAAACAGTTCTTTTGCAAGCATCTCAATGTTTCTTCATTCTTCTGGAATATCAGAAAAAATGATTTATCTCTAAACAGAAATAACATGCTTTTAYAGTAAATGTAAACTTTATTTACTCCTGGGCTAGTAAGGTAATAAGTATCAAACGATGAAGCTGATTAATATGGGCTCAACAAAAAGTATATRCTACCATAAATCAATTCCACTTAGATTATTTGTTGTTCTTCTGGTTTATTTTCTCTGAAGTACCCAAAACAGCATTTCATCTCAGTCAAACACATTGTGTATACAATAGCATTTGTTATTTGAATAGTTGAATAAAAAGTGCAGAATCTTTCTAATGAACAGCATCTCTTTTAGAGGGAAGKTAGGTGTAGGCAGTCTTTCTTCATCAATTAACGATGTTTTTCAACTCCTACATTTACCTCTCTGTTGTTTCATATTTTCTCCTCATGGGTCTGACTGGACTGATCCAGACTAAAAGGAATCTCAAAAAAAGAGGCCTTTCCTCGCTGCCAGGAGGACGTACAGATGCTCGTGTTAGCGCTGCAGGGTGGCAGTTGGACAGGGCYGTGTGGAGGTGGGACAAGAAGAAACACCGCATAAGCCAGAACTACTGCTTAAGAAAGTGTTTCCCCCCTGCACCCTGTAGCAAACGCCCAATGAGTCTCTTGCCAGCACAATGGCAAAATAAAGCATTTGCTTCTGTCAGGTTTTTCTGGGAGAGGAAAATTGGTGCTGGAAAATAAAATTTAAAAAAAGAAAGAAAGTGAAAAGAAGTCAAAACTTTTCAGATTTTAAATGTACAGGCTTATTTTTGCTTAGGAGAAAAACTTCTGGCACTGACATTTGTCTCCAGAGTGTTGAGATTTTAACATACTTCTGCAGCCTTCAAACTGATGTTCAACAATTGGAAAATGCATTCTGCTTTGAATGAAGATTGGTCGTGAATTCTGCTGTTGGTTGGATTTGCTATCTTTCTATACCTGTTTTTAGGCAGTAAAAACAAAAGCCAGACTGACAGGCCCTTAGTGTATTTGGACAGAGGGATGACTAGAGAGAAATACCTTGAGGGGCAAATATTGAAAAACAAAAGCCTGCTTAGAGGAGAAAAATCTAGCRGAAAACTGGTTTACCGAGAGCTGGCATAATCTGTTAATAGCTGTGCAAAGTTTAAAGTGCTACAGGGGCAATGTGCTCGGAGGGTAAATTAGCGCCAGGTACACAGAGCAGTTAGACAAATAATCGTGCTGTGGAGACGGCCCGCGCGCCGAGCACCAAAGGGAAGCATCGATACGGCAGAACTTCTCAGTGTCGCCTGCACGAGGACTCCTTCCGCTCCTCCTCTACATACCATTCTAGATCATGTTTCTKCATGTGACAGTTTTTAATTTAGATTTTTCCTGCCATTGCAGTATTATCCAGGAGACTCCAAATTGTCACCCACTGTGAGGACTTCCGTGCTCTTACTGCTTCTTCACTTAAAATCTCTCTGTCATTCGAGTGGTTTTATGGCCTCTTGGAAACTATTCTTTCCTTCTGATATTTGACAACAGCATTGCCTAACCATATGCTTCTGAAATTGTACTTTCAGCCTCCTCCTTTTCCTTAACAGAAATATAAAGGAAATGGGCTCTTACAGGCATCAGAACCCTGTAAATAGGGGTCTTAAAATACTCTGGAAGCAATAAAAAGCCAACAGTATTTTTTTGTGGGTTGAAACTAAGCTGAGTAAACTGTTCTTTTTTCAGATGCTACCAAATGCCTTTTTTTAAAATAGACTGCTGCAGGCTTTATTTTTTTATATACTTTTACTAGGTCGAGGAAACAAAGTTGTTTCCTTTTAAGAATAAATGGAAAAAAATCCTCCATTTAAATATGCTTATTACAATTACATTTGAAAATAATTTTATCTTGCAGATTTTTATTTGCCTCTGAAGAAGGAAAAGATAAAATGAGGAAGTTTTTGAGATACTGAGGCTTTTACTGTAGGGAAATAGAAAACACTTTTTTTCCAGATTACTAAGAGGAAAGCTGTGACACAGAATATCAGTACAGGCTTTTGTTGACTCTTTATGGAATGCAGAACAAATAAGAAAGAAAACCAAATTTTTACAACATAATCTCTGAGGGGAAATCTGCAGSCTTACAAACCGTGCATGGCAAGAGAACATTTTGCACTTAGCATGGTTAATAAACTGACTATGAGGAATTTAAAGTAACTGTCAAGTTAACGAGGATTTTTTTTTGTCTGTSGGGGTTTGATGGAAGGGAAACTGGGGTGAATGGTATCTTTAAGAACCTCTGGCAGGAGCCAGCAGAAGCCCCTGAGGTTGCAGCACTTGGGGCTTGGGCTGAAGAAGCACCTTTTGGCTGGGGCCTTGGCCTTGAGTGGTSTCTAAGCAATGCACACAAATAAACACTATCAAGGAAAATTCCCTTTGAGGAAACATCAGTGTTTGCATCAGTGATCAAGGAATCCATCCTGAATTGACTAGTGCATGCGTGAGTCTGAGGGTGAATTCTTCATAGTGTTCTTCATCTGTGTTCATGGTCGGTAGTTATGTTCCTTTAATAAATACGTACGTTGAGATAATAACAATGYTTGAAACGCCTATTCCCGAGGTTTGCGTCAGGAGGCTTGTCCGTGTGCCTGCTCGTGCACCTGGAGAGCCCAGGGAAACACTGCCGGGGGGCTCCAGACAGCGCAAAGCTTGTCCTCTCACTGCCCCGGCTAAAGGAAGGGCCTCTCCTGTTTGTGCCCTGCTGCTTTGGGAGTTACTTTCACAACGTCAAAATGAGGGACTTGCATTTCAACTACTACTCCTGGCGTGCTGGTGATGATTTCTCACTATGTCTGTGCAATGGGTGTGGGGAGCCTTCCAAAAAGCAAGTAGTAACACTGAAGCACACCCCACTTTTAGCTGGTAGAAGAGCTCTTAGCAAGGGCAACATGAAGGAGGGAGGAGGGCTTGGGAACGTGTTCTCTTTTAACTCGTAATAGGTGATGAGTTGATTCTTGTGTTCATTGTCCATGTTAATCTGAAGGAGGTGTGYAGGCAATATATGTGCCAAAAGAACATAATCCTTGGTATTACTTAGTTAAACTTGGGGAATTAAAATGGCACTCAGACCTGCTCTTCGGAAGTGAAATGCCTGAAGAGCTGCAGTACTTGCAAAGTTGGCTTCCAGCCTTCATCAGAGTTCTGTCATGAACTCCAATTATGGACATACTACCTTTCCAGCTTGCTTTAGGTTATCCTCTGTTACAGCTGCTTTATGATGCACTGTGTTTCAATGAGTGAATCTTAAAACACATGGGTAATGCTACTTATCCTCATTTCTTCCACCTACAGCTTCTTATAGCACAATTGCCTGAGCCATCTAACCTAGTAATCAAACAACATAAACACATGAATTTGTATTTGTATCAATTGCATAGCCTGTAGATACAGAGTAGTGAATGCATTCCCTGGATGAAGAGTTCCATTCTACTGTTTTTCCTGTTATGTGACAGAAGCAGACAACATGAAAGAGATGCAGTGTATTTGAAGGCAGAAAGGTTTGCATATATCTTAAAATTTTAAACATGGTGTTGAAGTGAATTTATTTTCCCTAAAAGATACGTTACCGTTGCTTAGTGCTAACAGCAGCTCATTCTTTTCTTCTKTACTCACACATCTATTGAAAGCAGAGCATTGTATAAAACCTGCTACAGAGGGCTGKTTTTTTTTAAAATAAAGGCTTTCATATCCATAAAAGGTGGTCCAGAGACCTAATAATCATATTTTGATTTAAACAAGACAATTTGCAGTGTCTGAGGGTTGATAAAGCTTTCTGGAATCTCCACAATCAAACCTCTGTTTGGAGTGATCTTTGAAATATAATGGCAAGTAGAGCTGTGGCTGTAGAACACTAAGCATAGAAAAATGAAGCTATAAACAGAGCCATTACTAATTTTTACAGTTTTCCTAATATGGATAATTGCACAGAGTATTACTTCAGCTGCCAAGATGATATAACCACACAGAGCTGCATTTTCAAAGAATACATTTTGAGGGCTCAGTGTGGTGCACATTCCTTCTTACGTTGTGTCTGTTCCCCTTTTCACTATGTAAATAGCTTTTAACAGCTCTCCTTTCCTTCTCTGCTTTAAACGTTGGCCTTTGTAACATGCAAAAGTTCGTTCCAAGAACAAGCCCATTTTGCTGAAGCGGAAATAACTCACTTCAGTCCAGGGTATCTGAAAACCCAAATGTGTGGCTGAAATTCATCACAGATACTTGATGAATTTTGATCCCTCACATCTCAAAGAGTGCTTTCTTTTGTTCTGCTTTTCTAGCTACAGGCTGCACTTGCACTTGAGCTTGCAAACAACAGCTGAGCTAGCAAGGAGAAGCTCTGCTCACCCCGTCTCCTCTGCCCGGTGATCAGTGACACTTGTGCAGCGCCCCAGAACTCTCTGCAAAGGCACCTCCCAGCTGCACCGCCTACCAGCGCTGTGAGGCAGGGTTTTCCACTCCTGTGCCTCTGAGCTGCYGCTGTCCCTAGCAGAGGCATTTGTGCTTTACATCACGTTGTTGTTGCCGTGCATTTCAGGTGCCCTCTGTCTGGTTTGTCCACCATTAGTTGCTTACGTTTGTGAGTGAGCCTTGGCAGGTTAAATGAGACTTCTCCAAATCTGCTCCTTTTGGGAAGGCACAGGAGATCAGAATGGTTTTGCTGAACACATCAAGGATTCCAGATTCATTTTTATATATTGGGGCTTATTCCAAATGACACAGAGGCATACATAATGACAAACGAAGGCAGAGGATGCAAAGGCACAATTTTAGTAGATGCCAGTGCTGAAGCTGCCTGTCCACCTTTTAACTTAGACCCTTTGCAGATATGAATTACGATGCATTATTCAGTTGCATCCTGCTTTGTTCTTGATCTTTTTTTCCCATTCCTCAAAGATGTGTGCTAAATGCAGGACGCTGTTTATACTGTGCTGCAGCTCTTTTCCACCTCCTGTCATCTGCATTCCAGCAGGCTGCCTCCACCACATTCTTCAAGAGATCCCATCAAGTTCATTTGAACATTTGAACTTTAGTTTTATTGTCTTGCAGAGGCCATTCCACTGATTGCATCAAACGTAATCCTGGAGGAAACCAACATAGCTTCTACGAGGGTAAACGGAAAGGTTAAGCCCTGCAATTAAAGTCCTGTGCTGGGTAGTATTTAGGAAGGCAACATTTATAGAGCTCATGTAGGTTGGAGGTAGCATCGTTAGAGGCAGCCATCCCCTCTCTTTCTAGGATCAACCTAGGATTTGTGCATGTTTCTAGCATCAGATGCATAATACATCATATTAACATGGACCAATAAATCATGGTTTTCTCCTGACATATCCCTGTGCGTGAACACCTGAGCAGAATCTGTATATAGTCTTTAACCTCTGCCTGCATGCACTGTCTTGGCTGATGCCTGGCTGGCAATTCTAACTAAAATGGGCAACCACGGCCTCAAGAGAGACCTTCGTCATCCTTGTTTTGCCATGCAGTTACTTCTGGGAACAGGAAAGGACAAAGTTGCTACTGTCTGGCCCCACTTCTGAACCTTCTCTGTTTTTMGGGAACTCGAGGCTGTACGGATCCCTGTGGAGAGGTATCTTAGGGGCCTGAACGCTGCCACAGACATGACTAATAGCTCCCTTCTAGCGGGGAGGGCCTGATGAGCACGCGCAGGGTTTGGTCTGGGCACAGCTCCAGCATCCACAGTCATGCACTTGGGCAACGGTCTTTTACTGGAGATCTTTACTCGAGTTTATTATTTCGGCTGAATTCGAGCCAATGAGTGAAAATCCCCACTAGGAGGTGGGAGGAAAATAAGTGGGAAGAAATAGAAAGTAGAAAGGATAAAGGACAGAATAAATTGAGCGACAACTAGCTTTTTTAGAACCAAAATGAGAAAGTAATCATCCACTCCTAAAACTTAACAGGATTTATTTTAAACTCCAACTGACTGTGCATGGAAAGCAGTCACAAAGTACAATCACATTCTCTTAAGTACCAATTAGTGAGCATTGGAAAGGGCAGGTCCAGTGAGGTGAGAAATTGTATATAATTTTTAGGTGTGTAACACAGATGTTTCTCTTTTGGAAACAAATCCATTCTGCAGAGCACACAGAAACAGAAAACACGTGGGATTTAACAGGAAGCTGGAGATATTGCCAATGGACTTTTTTTTTTCYTCATTAAAAGAAGCTTTTCCTCACTAATGTTTTATTCAGAGTTTTCTGGGAGGAGGAGCATGTATTAAAACTGATCTTTTTCTGAAACAATCCCCTTATGAAAGGAAATTGGAAGTGTTAGGAAGGCGCAGGCCTCTGCACAGTTCAAAGTTGCAGAAAGTCTGTAATTCTGAGAAGAGCTTTTTTGTGGATCATTCATTAGAAGAGACAATCAGGTGAGGCTGGAGAAAGTTGGGGTCTGATTTTGCTCATTTACATGATCGAGTGGAAGGTGGCTATATTTATACTTCAAGGCTTCTAAAATGCAAAAGGCTGCTTGCTTTCACAAGTGCACTATCATCTATTAGGATGTTTCTGTCCTCTTGTTTGTTTGTATGTGTCGGGGTGGGTGGTGTTAAAACTGCAAAGTCTTGAGAYTTCCTTGTGGGAAGTGTGTGGATAGTGTGTGGATAAACTTGAGCTTCAACATTTTTGTCAGGACATTTGAAAAAAAYCCAAAATGACCATGCGATAGCTGAAATGGTGATGAGGCTGAGCAGTGCCATTTAAAATGGACTTTCTTGCACGTATATAACAATGTTTCATGRTATAGATGTAATTTCTTGTGCTAGATTTGTTAAAGGCAATAAGAATTATTTTAGGTCACAAATGAAACGTGTGTTCACATCTGATTATCTTAAAATATGTGTCTGTGTGGTTCTTATCTGGAACTGGCTGGGAAATTCGGTGAGGATGTATTGGGGAAGCGACCCTCTAAATCAACTCAATCAAATCAAACTGGTGATGAGCTAGTAAAAGAAATTCACAGAAGTGTTATGGATAAACAATATGCTATATTTATGTAGAGAGTAGGGAATAAATGGTTGATAGAAAACAGATTTAAAGCAAGAAAAGGATGGAGATGAGGAAATTAGTTCTAGTGTTTCTAGAGTGTTTTCCTTTCTTCTTTTAATCTTTGTCAGTCAGTGGATACATTTCTTTTAAAACAAGAAATGCTATCTAGAATGGAAATCCAAATGTGTGTATTTTGATTCTTCACTGTTGAAACAGGCAAGAGAGCAGGCTATCTGCAATTTAATATTGCCATGATATTTGAGGGAAAGGACTAAGTTCCTAGATTATTATTTTTTCAAGACTAGCTATTTAAATATATGAAACACTTCACAATTCTTGTTATAAAAAATGAAAAATCAAAGTGAATTCACATTCCTCTTTTGAGAGAATGGGTTAGAAAAGGGAAAATTACAGTCAGTGGTTGCCCTCATTTTAGGTTTGAAGCAGACTGTGATGGAAACTACATTGTGAAATAAATTATTCCTTTTTAATTACATGCAATAGAAGTTATACCTTTATCTATAAAATCAAAGTAACTGATAGATAAGAGGAATGTTGACTTATTTAATGGTTAAACTGACTTACACCTTCAATTCATAAAACATAGAAGAGGATTTGATCATCTTTTACAGTGTAGGAGTCTGAGAAGCTGACAGATTGCATTCAGCAACATACTTCCCCAGGGAAAACACTGATTCTTATTTTGAAAGATTCATACACTGTACAGATATGGTCATCTATAAGAAGCTCATTAGGGACACTAGTATCATTCTCAGTGAATATGTTATTAGATGCCATCAGACCTTTGATTAATTGTCATTTGTGTTTGGGAATGAAGATATCCTGCTATTCAAGCTGACTTGTCTTTGGGCTTGTGCCCCTGTTTGGAAAGAAAGGGGGCTGCCCAGAGCATCCAACTGTTCTAGCGGTTCCTGTGCTCCAAACCACTGTGCATGTGAAGATGAACATGCATTCCTGAGCTGGGCCAGCGATGCAGGGAGCCCCTGGCTGGGGCTGTAGCCAGCACCCATGAGCGGCCGGCAGGAGAGGGTAGAAACAGGGAGGCTCGCACTGGTAACTCCGTGCTGCACTGCGCTCCTCAGCCCCTACCAATCACCTTTGTAGAGCTGCTGCTGCACCGTTACGTATACGTGCCAGGTCTAATGTAAAACTAAAACACACAATTCAGGGGAATTTCTTTTGAGTAACATAACTTTAAGATAAGAAGAGGTAAGAATATCTAGACTATTTAACAAACAAAATGCTCTTTTCCCCCACCCCTCCCATTCCCCTTTTYCCAAGCTCTATCCCAAGCCAAGTGTTGATCTGCCACCAAGAACTAAATGCAGGCCTAAAAATGATGATACCAACAAATCAAAGGAATTATCTGTGCAAAGTGTCATTAAGACAATAACAGTTAGATGCAGACTTCTTGCAAACTGATAAAATATAAACAATGTTTATTTAATTAGATTAAAATATTGTTTAAAATCTTAATGAATTATTCAATGTATTGATTTATCTATAAGTAACAGATTATTTGTGTTTTGGTTGAGTGCAAATATAATGTCAATCTCTTTGGCACATAACAGAACATTATATTATCCAGAGAAGAGACAGTATGTTCTGAAATTGGCTGAGGATTAAGCAGCAAAGTCAAAAAAAGGCTTTAGCTATGTAAATAAGTGGAAGTAGATRGAATGTACATCCTACACTATGAGTCTCTGAAAAGAAAGAGAAGAAGAAAGAAAGAGAGAAAGAGAATGTGAAAGAGAGAATAAGAGATTAAAGGGAAAAACTTTTTCTTGCCATGGACACATTTCCATGTAGGACATTTGGAGCTGATTTGTCTTATCCAAAGAAGCATGTGCAAGAGTGAAAGGAAATACTCACCAAATCAGGTTGGTTAGAAAGTGAAAGGAATGGAAGTGAATGTTGCTGCTCTTTTGCAATGTCTATAAAAGAAACACTTAGCTCTTAAACTAGTTTTGAAACAGTGTTCTAGTAGCTTTTGGAAAGGAAGATTTGTCCAAGGGCATGGCTGAAGAACTACAGTGCATTTGATTTAGGTCTCATATGAACCTTGTGACCCTGGTTGTCTACGTGTAAGAAAGCGTCTTATTAAGTAAATGGGCAAGTTAATAGCGGTCAGATTTGCAATTTGAGCCATATCTTTGAGCTACTTAAAATTTTGACCAAAAGGTTAACGTAAGTGTATTGAGAACAGCCATTACCACACACTCAGAAATCTCCTCTGGATGTCTTTCACACGTGTGAAACAGCACATGAAATATATCAAAAATGTTATGAAATACTTGGCATTTTTTTTATTTGATCATTCTACTTAAAAATCAGAATTTGTCTGTATGGTATTTTGATCGTAGGAAGTCAARGGCAGCAGCAGTGGAAAAATAGGCCATACTCTCTCTATTAGAACTCTGATATATATTTTATTACATAGAAATATATGCATATATTATATATACACACATATAAATATTTATAATATTTATATAATATAAATTATTATTTATATAATATAAATATTTATAATATAGAATGCATATACATTTTTATATATTAACATGTACCTATCTACATGTGTTTCATATATATATATATATATATATATATGTATGTATCTCCACAGAGGTATTTCAAAATTTTTTTGGAAATGCTTTAAACAATATGTCCAAGAACATGAGGCAGGGAAGGCAAACGTCATCAGAACTCCTCAGAGACTTTATATCTTGGATGACTTACAGGTGTGAGCCTTTAGGCTGTTTTATTTCCTTTCCTAAGGTTAAAAGTGACAGTGTTGCTGTCATTTATTTTGTTTGTTTCTAATAAGTTTTTTTACCGTTACTAATGCCAGGTGTTTGACAAGAAGAAGTAAAAGATCAAGTCAGTCAAGTGCATCATGCCATTGTGATAGTGGGTGTGTAAATTTGAAGTTTCTTCGCTAAAAGGCTGACCTTTGCGTTTCAGATGATCTGCTTATGGGGCTCTGTTTAGTTCCTCAGGATTCCAGACTGTTATTTTTAAAAGATGGTATTTGACAAGTTTTAAGATAGTTTTCTTTCTTATTCAAATTAGTGAATACCAAAGGCTTCTGGAGAAATTCTTTCTGTCTGTGATGGACTGCCACAAGACCAGCAGCAAATATTTATATTCCATGTTAACTTCTTTTTTTTCAACAATGGGTTTTCTTCAGAAACATGAGTTTAATAGGCCTTTTTCAGACAATCTAGTTTGTCACAGTTTATGTRAAAGTTGCTATCAGAAGGTGGATCACCTAAGCCATCCTTCTGCAAGGCATCCTGTTGATGTTTTTCTCAGACTTTAGCAACGAAGTTTTATATATCTTGAAGATAGTGGCAGAGAATAATATTTGCAAAAAAGTTTGTTCACTAGTGAAGTCACTAAAGGCCTCAAGTATTAATATCTCTGTTGCTAATGAGAGCAGTTGATCCTTTTAAAACTACTCTGATTTTTGTGTTAAATCTCTGATTATTAATAATGCATGAAGGTATTTTCTTCCGTAAATGGCTTGGTAAACATAAAATCGAATGCCTAGGAAAAATCCCCTTTTCCTATGTGAACACCCCTCCTTTACTCCTTGGATCCACAGTGCCATCAAAGAGAGCAGAATGATGATATCCATCTTCTTTGAAACCAAGCTAGTGAGCAGTACTTTTACTTCTAATCTCTAATCCATAATGATTTTTACCTATGAGCAAATATCTTGCTGACTTCTCTGTTGTTCCTAGTCATTATTCAAATATTCAAATCTTTGAATATTCAAAAAGTATTTGAATATTCAAATTTTATTACTCCTCTAGATCTTCCCAGTTTTCCCAGTTTTCTGAAAGCTGTTAGATATAAATAATAAGTAATCCAAAATATCATTTGCCATTTTCTTCATGACATTCTTCTGCTACTTTTTCTGATTAAAAAATATTTACTTWAGACATAGACTCATATCTTGCCTTATAGCAGATGGCAGCATTTTTACTACAATAGCTACACATCATTTGTACTGTCATTGTGTCTGTGGATCCAGCTTCTTCAGTCTTGGTGCTTTGGAGCCATACCTGAGATAATATCTGTGCATGAAAAGTTTTGTTATAGTTTCTTTAATCTTCACAGAACGCTCTGTTAATTATACGCTAYGTCTACACTCCTCAATGTCTTTTCTGTGCATTTTTCCAGGAGTACAGAAAGGTTGGACTGTCTCCGAGGACACTAGGTTAAAGTATCTTACACCAGCTTAAAGCCTCTCATAGGATTAGTATTCCATGAAGTGTTGTATATATGTATTACTCAATATCTATTAAAAAAGAAATACAGTTTCCCACTTTCCTGACTAGTCACAGTTTTCCATCCAATTGCTGACACTCATAATGTCATTTAATAACTAAGACTTCAAAATATGATGTTCCAGTGTTCCACTGATTGAAGTGGGACACAAGAAACATTAGATCTGGTTAATTTATTTAAATGTTTGCAACAATACCAGAAAATCTGAAGTCTTTAGCCTCCCTCAGAAACTAGAAAGGGGYGGCAAGAAGCCAAGGAAGGAACTGCAGAGCTGAAATAGATTTCTTTGAGCCAAAAGTAATGACAGCTCACCTTCCATTTTCTCCCATGCACCTTAGAATAATGGGCTAAGTCTCACAGGGCAAGATTTTAAGAGAGGTCCTTGAAAAATCTGTTGGTGGTTTTGGTGCTGGAAGAGAATATGAATTTCTATCAATTTGCTGTTATGAAAATCTAGTTCACAGTCCGTACAAAGGCTGAACCCTCTTTCCACTTTAGATTTAAATATAAAACATTATTCAAAAGCGTCTCAGGATCTTGTTGAGTACAAAAGGGCCAGGAAGGGAGATAAACGAGGCTTTCCGTGGAGTTGTGAACACCCATGGTCAAGAGCGCTTAGCAGGTCGCTTCTCTTCAAAGAAAAACACCAGGTTTCATCTGCAGCATAGCTGTTGTGTTCCAAAGGTAGCCCAGCTGCCTCCAAGGTTTTCTATCACCTAGCAGGCTAAATTGGGAGATTTAAAAGTGAATTTCAAGCTTTCCTTGTACTTGGCCCTTTTGAAGTGCAGTTGAAGATGGTAGTGCAAAAGGCCAGTGGGGGAGAGCTGAGAAAACAGCATAGACGGTTTAGGGATGACTTTGATAAATATGCATACAGTGTCTTAAAAAAAATATATATATCAACAAAGCTCTCACAACAATCATTAATATACTCATTGAAGTTTTACTGAATCTTATTTAGAGAACCAGAATAATAACAGCCACAGTATAATTCATTGCTTTGCAATAATAAATTATTTTGGTATCATTTTATGTTGTTGTAGAAACAAATGCCTGCAAATGACAATCTAGAATGACAGCTACAAGGAATGAGTAAGAGCATGATAACAGACACTACACATCTGTTGCTTATAAACTGGTGATGTTAAATTAATCTCCATTTGCAACGGGACAGGAGCCTAGGTAGGCATGATAACATTTCCAAATGCAAAAATGACAGCTGGTAGTATCCTAAAGCCACTGAGGGTGAATCTGCATATTTCTGAAGTCATTCACCTGTACTAAGAATTAAGATTCACTTTTTGCGAAATATATTCTAAACTTTATTAAAGCCATTTTTGAAGCATTTCACTCTGTGTGAGTGCCAGTATTTCATCTCTTCAGGCAAGCCCACAGGCATATATGCCCAATGCAATTTTACACTRTTTCTAGCCAAATTGAAAAGTGCAGCAGTCGTATAATAGCTACCTACATGCATTCACACCCMCTCATGCATACTTAAACAAAGCTACTTAAACCTTTTCCTAGAGACAGGTCAGATTTGGTTCGACATTAAGAGGGGTCAAGTCTGTGGTCAGTCGTTTTAAGTGAGTCTTTAAGCGCATTTCTAGTAACGTAGTATGACTTCCTGTGGTTTGTTTACAGGCGTTCATTTTAATTTGTCCTTCTGTTTCTGAGTTTATGTCAAGCGTAATCTTTTTTTTTTTTTCACTACCTGTACATTGTTTCTCATAGATAATAATGATATTATTCCTATTACTGTGAATAGAAATTGCAATGGTACTTAGTAACCTGCATGATAACTGACTTTGATTATGACTCTTTTCATGATGAGTTTCAACGTTTGTCACACATACTGTGTTAATTTTAAGTAAAAATTCTTGTATGCAATTGGTTGCTAAAGGAGTCAGTAAGTAGCCATATTCTCTGTAATATTGCCTGTGTGATGAGCCTTAAAATAACTGATATTCCAGAAAAAAAAAAGAGGTTTGCCCCTAGATGGACACTAGATGGGAGTTTGCTAAAGCCCCTCTCACCCCRTTCCATTTCATACTGAATGAGAGGGGGAGAAATCAATAACACTCTATAGGCTAGAGAAGAGAGAATCCCAATCTGTTTCCAAATGTAAGGATTGAATGCATCCTGAATAATGTTCGGTACTACTTATCCTGAAACTTCCCAAAGACCTGTTAGGAGCTTTTCTATATTTTTTTCTTTCAAGGTTAGTTAAAAAAGCACCCTTATTTTTGTGTAGACACTACAAAGATGCAGCTGACTCTGCTGTCCTTTCCTAGCCCCAACACTCCCCAAATCTTCCTGAGCAAGTGCAGCTTCTTACAATTCTGTATTTAAGGTGTTGCATTACTTAGGAAAAGAGGCTGGCTTTCCCACAGGAGTAGAGATCCAGTAACCATTTTTACTTTTTAGGAGTACAGTTAGAACCACTTGCTTTTCTTTATAGACAGATATATATTTCTCTRTGTAGCCATTCTGGTTTGTTTTAGAGGCTTATACAGGATAAAAGAGTATTCTTTTTATTTGCTTCTGGCCATAGAGCATTATCCTTGTGTACTGCTCCCCAGAGCCAAGTTGTGCATTTTAAGATTTCAGCTGAACAGAGTAGAACAAGGAGTCTGATATGTGAAGAGATGTCAGCAGAGAGGATGATAGCTCTGAATTCATACAAATACTGGCAAAGCTAACGTGTTGCAGTATATTTTTCAGGTTCGGGATTTAATCAATAAATAATATGCTTGTTCTGGTTATTTTGCATGTAGAAAGGTGACTGGACATGTAAAATAACCACAACTGGCCAATTAATTATTGACTATGTTGCAGTCTTCAACTAAATGCAAAATTAAACATTTATTCTGATCAATAAATGATGTGACAGTTGTGGTTATTCTTTATGTCAGTTTGTATTTCCATAGATCTGTGTCTAGATTAGATTGCCTGGCTGCAGAGGAGTAGAGAGACATTTTGGTATCTAGGACAGGAGGCCAACATGTTGGCCCCTATTCTTTCCCTACTTGTCTTCCCCCAGGTTTCATCCCTGTGCCCCTGGGGTGCCTAGAGTTTCCCTAGTGCAAGGAGAGAGCTCCCTTCCTGGAGCTGCAGCAAGGCTCCAACGGGGATTTTCCTGGGCCTTCCCTGCTGGCCTCCTCCTGCCTCTGGGGAGCTAACTCTGCTTAGAGATCATGCACGGCAGAGGGGGCAAGAGCTGGTGTAGTTATTGCTACTATTGCTRCAATTGCTTAATGCAAGCATGGGAAAAGTGGATCTTCCTGCAGGCTTTGGATCAGGGTACAGCTGCAAAATCAAACCTGTTTTGGAAAAGTGAATCTTTTGAATGGTGTGTGGCATGCTCACATGATAAGTGAGTATGTGAGTTACCTATTTTCCATGGGAAAAATGAAATTTTCTAATAAACAGTCAACTAGTTTAGAATTCGATTCTGAAGATAATTTATAGGGTTGTGTTTTTCAGCTCCTTTTAAGAACGAAATGCATATGATTTACGCATTGGGAAGAACAGAAAAACAATTAGAATAGAAAAGAAAAAAATAGAAAAGAAATAGGATAGAAAAAAATAGAAAAGCATAGAAATAGAAAGGAACTGTCTGATCCTTTCCCCCATGACAACGTATCATTCTGAGAAGTAACTGTTTGAGGTTAATTTAGATCACATCAATCTGTATTACTTGACCTTTTCAGAATAAACAGAACCAAAAAGTGACTACACAAAAAAGTCAATCTTAAAGCCAATTACACTAATAGCATCTGATGTTTAAATGGGTGTTTATTATTAAAAAAAAAAAAAAAAATCACTGCAATAAAGCTGAGGGGCATTTAAAGACAGGAGATGTCTAATTGTAGCATATCCAGTAATGAAATCACAGTCAGTCTAGTAGCTGATTAAGGTTAATTTGAATCACATCAATGTGGATTAACTTGGCCTTTGCAGAATGAACAACACCTTTGTGCCAACATGATCAATTAGTCCCCTTAACTTCATACATCTGTCTGGAAAGGTTAGATTTATTAGTTATCAGGATAACCACTTGGAGATTAAAATCTTAGGTTGCTTTTTTTTTTTTTTTTTCCCATCACACCCTAAGGAAAAAGAAAAAGAAATATGCAAGTTTTTAAGTCTCAGTACAGTTTGGTGTTTTATCTAAGAAGCTTCCAACATCAAGTTTATGCTCATGTTTAGAGAAAAGGGTGGAGACTGCACATGCGATGGAATCRCGTAACCGTTTCTGCAAAGGAATGTCTGTACGTGGCTTCTGTAGCCCTGTCCAAGCAGTCTGGCCCCAMGTGCACTACCCCTGGGAAAGCTCTTCACAAAAGGAGATCTGTGCTGGAAACAAGCTCGACACCTCCCGTGTGAGGTTTTTGTCTTACCTCTTGTGTTTCCCGCTGTTCAAGTTATGGGAATGTTAAGGAGAGGGGAACCTGTTTGCARCAGAGGCTGGTAGAGACCCTCTCAGTACCACTTGTCAGTGATGACCACAAGGGCTGGCTGTCATCCACTGTGACCATTACTGTGGTGATGTTTCCTACAAAGCATCTGGAGTTGTTTTCTGTTCCTCTCCATCTACTTCCCAGACACAAAACAGAACTCTACACAGGAAGGAAGTTACATGTACATGAAGTTATATGTACATACGACAGTGTATATGTGCCAAATGACTACATTTTTTTTCCAGGAAAAGACCCTGAACATTGACTATTGGCCTTTCCTAGCTCAGTCTGGATGACTAAGCATTATTGTCTCCATSGTGTCTTTATATTGATTGCACCTTCAGACATGCTAAGAACAAATAAACAAAAYCCCTGAGAGCACACTCCTAAAGGCTCACTGATAAACACGCCTTACCCAATAAACAGCAATGCAAGATTATATGCATTTGAGTAACTACCAGCAAAAATCAATGACAGCAGTGATGACAAATTTGATAAATACAGTTATTGATATCTGACAGCACCTGGTGGACTGAACTTCCTGGAAGTTTGCTCCAGTCTCGGTAAGAGAGGGGCGGACAGTTCAGTGGATCTCGCTGAATCATTTCCTTTCTCCTTTTCATGGTGTTAAGCGCTGCTGAGCTGTGTCTCTGATTCATTCACATTCTTGGAGTTCTGGAGCTGGGGCTCTATGTGGAACRCAGGCAGTGGCACTGGCAATTGCCATGTGCCAGAATATGTTGCAGTTYGTTTTTTACGGTATGGCAGATGTGAGACATTGTCTGTCGACAAACTGCACTCAGTAAAACTGAGGGCGTTTGAAATTATATTGATTTTATGCCTTCAGTATTTTCCCAAAGCTCTCCAGAAGCTTGAAATTAGGTTGTAGCCACAGTAGTTATTCATTACCTAAGTAATATTAAGGATTAGCCCCACACGGGCATCTGTGGTTACTCTTTGTAGGGTTTACCTTTAAGACCGCAAACGTTTAAGAGTGGCAATGTCYATCTCATGCAGGAGAACAGAGTGTTGTGGGCTGTAAACTGTCACGAGCTCAGCCTGCTGTGCTCAAGCTATCAAGTTCTTCTGAAAAGTTGAGCCTAGCACTGGCGCAGCAGYGTTTAAATGTGGCTGTGCTGCTCTYAGGCAAAAGTAACATCCGTACAGCAGTAATTTCAACACTGACACTCTTCACATCTCACGTGGCCAAAATAACAACAGTTTCAGCCCTGCGCAGCCCTGCAGGTGGACAGAGAAATTGCTGCATCTTGTCGAGCAGATCGATGGTGTTTGTAAACTGCACTGTTTTGCTTAGCCTAGGCCTAGCCTCCTACAAAAGGAACGACAAGAGTACATACATTGTGGCCCCTGAAAAATATGACATGACTGAAAATTTTTGAAAACCTATTCTTTTAGATAGGCAAACTTGCCATGGGTGCGTATGTGGGGGAGAAGGGAGGAGGGAGTAAAAATGTGGATAACCACAAGCTCCAGCTTAAAGCTGAGAGAAGTATCACAAGCAGTGATACCTGCAGCTGTGTAATTTGCTTGTGCGTCAGCTCACATAGGTCTGTGTTAAATGCATTTTGTTCCATGGAAAAGAGGAATATCCCTTCAGAAGGAAGAACTGCTCTTTGTGCAGAGTGGTGCCTTGTGCAGGGATGCACAGCAGAGTGGGGCAGTAAACAAATCACAAGGCCCTTCTCTTCCCATTTGTGGTCATATGAAGCATCCCCCCATGTGTTCTGCCACGCATTCTCAGTCACAGAATAATCTACTTGCAGTTAAAACTATTGCTTACATTGAAGTAGAGAAGAAATAGTTCATTTTAATTCTCTTTGTTTTGTTCTCAATGGTGTTTCATCTATTTTTAAATGACTTTTATTCCTCCAGTTGTATCTAGCAGACCAATATGAGGCTGGAATCCTGACTTCCTAGATAGATGTGCACATTTAGAGCCGAGAGAGAGTGTTCATTACTCCGTGGATGTTTATTCCTCGCCCTGTCTCCCTGCCCAGCCATCTGTTCTGCTCCTCTCGGCTGGAAATCAGGCACAGAGTGGGCACCGCTTGTTCCACCAGCTCTCCACCTACCAGCTGCAAATGCTTTGCTGGCTACCAGTTGCTCGTGGAGCACAATTTGGGGACTGCCAACTGTGCAGTATTAGCAGTGTATTTCCTGCTCGGGGACAATCACTGCCGTCTCTTCAGAATCCTCTGAAATACCGTTATCTCCACGGAACCGTCCACCTCCACTGTTTCTGGAGCAATCCCGGCTGAAGTGGTCACTCATTAACTTAATGGCATTTCTAGAAACGATTGCAGCAAACAGCAGTGTATGTCCTGGGGACGAATAAAATGGAAGTTGCACGTAAGAATACCCAGAGCTGCCTTACGAAGCATCAGGGGCTTCACACACATTCTGCACATTAAGGCTGACAAACAAAATAACTCATTTTTTGTTCCARCTTTGAGAATGACATTAAAATATGTGGTACATATGTTCTTACCAGAATTTCAGTGTCACCACCTCTTCAGTGATGCACTAACCTCAGCATAAGTAGGAGGCTGCAAATCACTTCTATAATTTTCGCTTTGAAAAGGTGCCACTCAGAGCAGTTCTTCGCTGTGTTACCATCTCAGGTATTGAAGCGACTGCCTGGAAGCAGAAACAAGTCAGTTCAGCAACAAATATGATTTGTTGATTATGGCTAACTTCATTCTTGAGGCAGAAATTTTGGAATAAACTATCGTTTCTTCTTCCTCACGTAACTCAGTTTGCTGTTGCCACTGYCATCTCTTTTCTGTGCAGGCCAACAAACGTGTGCTCTGTATAAGACATCTCATATTGCTATTTGGGTACAAACATATGGAGTCAACAAATGACATAAACATTGCTGCTGTAAAGCTGAAACCTGTGAAATTAGCCAAATATTACTCAGTCATGCTTGACAGTACTTGAAACATAAACCAGGGTAAACAAGTGGCTCTTTTCAAGCCCACCAAAAAGGCAAGGAGAGGTAACAGGAGCCAAAAAGTGAGAAGAAAAGAAAAATATCCATGAATGACTTAAACAAATGTGAAACCCCGGGGACCTTAAGGAAGATACTTCTTACTTAATGGCATAGAGGTAATCAAAACATTTTGGCTTATTTATGTTTATTTACTGTTTATTTACTGTTTGTGTTTCTGTGTGCTTTTTTATGAGTGGAAGATTTGGTTTTAGTTTCTAGAAAATTGAAGCAACTATTTGAGAGGGTGCCGAGTGGAAACGCCACAGGGACACGCTTGCTGTCATTGCAAGAAYGTGGGGAGGATGTGGAGATGTAGGAAGTTACAAGGGCTTTTCCCACGTTTTTCCAGACCAATCTCTTTTCTTTGGTCTTGCATTTAAAGGCTAAGGGTGGGTGGGGACATGTCTGTGTTGGGAAATGTGCATGGTCCGTGGCACACTGTGGTCCCCTTGCGCCACGGCAGGGACTGAAGGGTGCTGGCACGAAGCGCATGATAGTTCTCCTTGTCTCGCATACCGGAAAAGGGGCCCCTCTGCATTACATTACATAAAATTTATCCTCTGCCACGCTTGCTTGCTAAAATACAGTGTTTCCCACTCTGTTGTCATCATAAGTGAAACAATGACTGTACATGTAATAGTATACCTCATACGTATGTGTGCCYGTATGTTGCTGTAATAGTGCCAAAAGCCAATATTTTGTTATTGATATGAAAATATTCTCCAACTGTGGACAGATATTCCACTTTATTTTACTGCAAAATACAACTCCCTCCCCCCATCCATTGAAGGATTATCATGCTCAGCTAGCATTTACCCTCATTTTTTCCTGCGGGACCAAAGGAGTCATAGCACAATGTGGACAATACCACTTAGCAATACTTTGCAGTGGGGTCTGAGTCGTTCTGAACTCCCCATGACCCACATATGTCTCCTTCCTCTTCACTGGTTGAATCAACAATTATCCCATGTTGACAAGCTCCAAGGAAAGGGAAACACATATCTGCATTTGCTTTTAAGTCTCAGTGTTGTCTGAATAAGGAAGAGATGCCCATGGCAATTTATGCCCTGCTGAAATACAGTTATCTTAACTGATATATGGGGATTACCATAATATTTCCTATTAAGTCTACGAGATTTTCCTTCCATTTCCATAKATAAAAAATGGTAATACATTATCACTGGTGACATTGCAGGCACTGGCTTTAGCTATAAAAATAAAAACCTAGCTGCATACATAAATAATGTTAGCGTTGTTGCTCTTAGGGGGTGCTGAACAACGTACGCAAACTCAGTGGTTCAAGGTTATGGTGAACGTACTGAACCTTCTGAATTTACTTCAGACATGYTCCTAATTGAAAATACCCCAACTATCTCTGCCAGATTCAAGAGTTCATCCGGATTTTGTCATTAATGGTTCAAACAGCCAACAACATCATGAATCAAAACACAGACGGCAAACACTGTACAGTTTCCCTCTAGCTTTTTAATTCACACAGAGTGACAAATACACTACATTAARTTGGTGCTCAATCACTGTTCATTTTCCTCTATTTCTCACCATGTAACAAAATTCATTATGTGATAAATTTGTTACCACTCTTCTAGGCTGGTTGCAGGAAACTTCATACTACCGTACAAACATACGGCTCGGAGACATTATCGGATTTAATCACTTTGTTTTCAAACACAGGAGCAGTGATTATTTTTCTCCAAAAATTGCCATCTTTTAACCTGGAACCTACATTCCTGTTTCCCTTGTGTTCTCCTCTTCCATTCCCTCCCCCTGAACCAGTAAATCTCTTCCCAACTCTTCAGATTATTATTTTTTACTACCTTGTTTGTGGAAGAGTGAGGGTTGTAGTCAATTGACATGATATCTCCATTTCTATCAAACTGTGTAATCCTTCAGTTCAGTAGCCACTGTTATCGCCTTCAAAAATGAAAAAAAAAAAAWMWMAA
>PTEX01000116.1:1359950-1502227 GCA_003342815.1 Eudromia elegans | reverse complement strand
GAAGGAAGGAAGGAAGGAAGGAAGGAAGGAAGGAAGGAAGGAAGGAAGGAAGGAAGGAAGGAAGGAAGGAAGGAAGGAAGGAAGGAAGGAAGGAAATCTTTAAAAGTTTTTTTTTTAAATGAAACAGAGCTGTTTGCATTATTTTCTCTTAGAAATTATGCATATTTGATTCATTTTTCAGCAACTTAACTCCCTTGAATTTTCAGGGCAACAGGTAATGGACAAAAAAAATAAACTTGGGAAAGTCCATTGGAATGTAAGAAAAATCYTTCTTTCTGTGAGGGTGACAGACCACTGGGACAGGTTGCCTGAAGGATTTGTGGAGTCTCCATCCTTGCAAATAATCAAAAGCTCTCTGGATAGTCACCTTCTCTAGGGGACCAGCTGAGCAGAGGCTGGAGGAGAGGATCTCCAGAGGTGCCTTCCAGCCTCAGTTATTCGGTGGTTCGGTGAATTTTCTAATATGCTCAAATTTTGTGCCTTTTTTTTTTTTTTTTTTTTTTTTTGCATGTAATAGACACATCATACAGCTGGATGACCCTGTTTCAGAAACACTGTTTCAAGTTATTACAGTTTCATCACTGCTTTCTTTCTCTTCTGAATAGAGCCAAGTAAAGGATGAAACTTCCTCAATGGTTATGGAACGACCTTCCAAATAACATGGAAATGAATGAGAATCAAGACAAACAAAACAAAGCAAAACAAGGTGTATGCACTTGAGCRTTTCTGCATGAATGGCGCCAATGCTCACACTGTCTGCAGAGCTGGGGCCTGTTGATTTAGGCAGCAGCAGCAGCAGCGTGTAGATGGCTAGCAGGATCATAAGCAGACGAGCCCTGTCTGGAGTTACAAGCTGCGCTGTAGTGGATTGGGTTGCTTTGATGTTTCTGTGTTGTGCCGTGTGGATACATCTACTTGAGTCCTCACTAGCCTGAGAAACTCTGCATTGCTCACCAGTGTACAAAGCTGACATGCTCTGGTTTGGAGCAGAAACCTCCATCACGGAGCAAGGGCTTCAGTGTTCCTGCTCCGTGGATTGGTCACTCAGCAACTGAGGAGCTCTCCTTGCCACTCATCTTTCCTTCCTGACTTCCACAGCATTGAAATGTAACACAAGAACCATCTCTTTCATGCAAAAGATGGGTGAAAGCAGTCTTTTTTTTTTTGTTCCTTTTATTGTAAATAAACCAGCATAAAGTAGCATAAAGTACAACTCTTTTCTGTGAAAACTTTATAGGAACCAAAATATTTACAATGAAAATAAACCACATGTAATTGGTGAAAATTTTACCATCCTATTACGACATGTGAATCTAGACCTAAATTACATACAAGAAATACTTAGTGCCTTAAGTGCTTTTGAGGGTTCATTTTCCATAGGCTGAATAGAGCCTGACACTGGTGCTCGCAAAATGGCTGCGGAGGGAGTGCAGAGAGCAGAGGTGGAGGGAGCAAGTTGATTAATTTAGTGCAGCAGCAAGTAGCAGCAGCAAATAAGTTGATACTTTTAAAATAAAACCACAAGTTTATTGAAAATAACTGCCTGCATTAACTCCTTTAATGTGGCATATTCCTTTATTTTAATTWAAAAAAAAAAAAAARTGTTTTGCTTGGAAAAACAAACCAGCCAGCCTATACACAGGCAATTTAATTATCATAAAACAGACTTCAAAGGCTCAGATTCCTCCTTGCCATACCTGCACTATGGGGCAGGGGACTACAGGGCTTGGCTGGCACTTCCTTGGCTGGYGATGCAACACAGCTGAGAGTGTGGGGTGCTCATGTGGAGCACCTGAGAGCACTTGATATAAAGGGAATCAGAAAATTGCAGAAGGGATTGCAGCTGGAGGCAAGTGATGAGATTCTGCTGCTTTAAGGAGAGTGTGCTGTGGCAAAATGGCACAAAAAGTAAATGTACCTGAGTTGTGAAGGAGCTGGAAGGCTCTGAGCTGTTTCCTTCTCATGAGGGAACCTTCCAGGGCTGTGAGCTTGTGGACTACTCTTGTGCTGGCCATAATGTGTTATGTTGAATCTCAGTGTGTGGGACTAGCAGTGTCTGTGAGCCCGTCGTGTTGGGGGTGACGGAGCAGAAGCCTTTAGGTAAGCCCAGCAGATGTGTGTCTTATCTTGGCTTTGCAATGATATTTTACTTATATGAGGTCCTTTGTTAWTGTGGATGTTGAAAGGAGAAAAGGCCATCCTTAGACTGGGTCAGGTGTTACCTGTTTTAGCAGCACCCTGAATTTGATCTTCTCTGACTAAGTGAAGATATAAGCTGTAAAAAAGGCAACTGGATTTATAGGGCTACAGATATTTTCAGTATGGTCTAGCCTGTCCTATTGACCTGATGTTACTTGGTATCTTCACCAGGTGAACTAACTGCTGTGGAAGCTTGCCAAGGGAACTGAGGTGGTGGTGTGCTCTGATAATGTGGATGAATTAGGTGGGAGCTGTTGGATGAACTCACTTGAACATCTGTTCAGAGGCTACCAAATGTTGAATTCAATGTGTAGGGATAAAGCAAATAGACCATGCTTTATGAGATACAATTGCTTAATCTGAAATAAAGATGTTTTGAAGATGTTCTGGAAGAATAATGGAGCTTTTGAATATCTGATGTGATACTATAGTGTGTGTGTGATTTTAATTTTTTTTATTATTATTTTTTAAGTATTGGATTACTAAAGACTAGGGTAGTGTAGCAGGAATGAAAAGGTAGAGTTTGTAGTGAACTCGATTAGTATTCTGCTTTTGAAAGTTTAAAATACTGAAAGCAAAAAAAGACAAGAGTGAGAAGGATAGTCTATGATCTAGAACCTATATATTAAGTAACAACCACCCAAGAAAAATAGTTTACATAAAACAAATATGTGATACGGTAGTGGTCTCAGATTACTTACTTTGCCATCTGTTCTTTGCATCCCCAAAAACAGTATGKGTCTGAGATTCTGATTTTCTTTGTGAAAACACTTTAGTTATTACTAAGGTCTATCCTATACAGTGTTACTTCCTAGGTCTAGYCCCATACAGTATAGCACCGGAAAAAAATTAAGAGGTTCTAAATAAAAATAGAGGGGGGGGGGGAAAAAAAGTATTTTCACTTTTTTAGAGTTATTAGAGAATGAATAAGTTCCTGMTGACAAAACAAACTTCCTCTTGTTTTTTTCTAAACTACCTCAGCTTTGACAGCTTCCAAATTCCAGACAGTTTTAGTATGGGCACATATAACACATCCATCTAACCCAGTCTGGCATATAATCCTTCTTAATTTAGAGGATAAATATTTATTACCTGGGATGGTGCAATACAGATTCAGTCMATGTTCTCCATCATACTCTTGCCAAAATATATACATATTTCCCTCCTAAAAACAAGGARAAGACAGTACTGTTACAGAAAAGCAATTAGAGGCTTTTTGCTAGGGAGGAGAAAAAAAATAAAATACAGGGTGGTTTTGATGACTTTAGAAAGAATGGGTATAAATTACTTTAAATATAATAAAAATTAGAAATAGTTCTAACCAGTGTRTTTTCAGTACTTCAGCCAGAAAGTCTTGCAATGCACATGTATTAGTGGAGCTAAATGCTGCAATTGAGTTTTACAGAGAATACATTTATATATACTTTATACAGGGAAAAGATATTTTCAGAGTATAAGGCCCTTATTTTAACTGAGATATCTCGGTAGTCTGGTCARCACTTCTGAGCAGCTGTATGAGACYGWTTTCTAAATGTTTGCTTTTCAAGTCCACGGRGGAAGTCATGGTTTTGTAACGCTCTCAAGGGAGGTGTTTTATTGTCAAACGCTGCGTATAGGTGTGTGTTTGGTCTGTCTGAGAGCAAGTATGACACAAGTACTTTAGTCTGATGCTCCATTTACTTTTGCCTGGCCTCATGTTAAGTAAGGTAATTGTGTACTGTCACCTTGCAACCCCTGATCATGTTGACAAGGGTAATTGGGAAGGTGTGAACACGATGATTTGCTTGCTCTTGAAAGCTGAGAGAAATCACAAGCTGACCTGTAATCTGGACTGTAGCCCAAGCAGAGTGTGATCTGGGGTAGTGGCCGTGGCTGTTTGCCCATGAATGCTGCCGAACTGTGTCCTCGGGCTGTCCCCAAAAGGGCTGCGTAACCRGCTGCCCTCACTGCTGGGGGAAGAGCTGATGTCCCTGGGCTCTCTGAGCACTGGGAGGCGGGGAGCCTCTTGCAAGCAGTGGCTGTAGCTCTGTGTAATGGAGGCCCTTGGAAACTGAAGTTATCATGAAATACAGTGTGTATCTGTGAAGTGGCTTTTTCATGTGGCTGTCTTAAGCTCTATGGATTTGCTTTTAAGCTATTTAATTCTAAAGTCTCTGTTTAGTCCTTTGGAAAACTGAGATGTTTCTGCGTGTAGGCTTGATTACTGCCATTACACTTTCTCCTAGCTGCTTAAATCTGCTTTTGTATTTGTGTGTTCTTCATACTTTAAAAAAGTCACAGACCTAAAAACCAAAATTGTGTGTGTGTCTTTTTCTTAAGTCATGCCTTGAACTTGGAGACTTACAGTGCCCCTCTGAAAGCCTGAAGTATGTTTCCAGAAGGACTTCGTCACATGTATTTTTACAAACAATTTTTTTTCAAAATGTGTGGCCTTTTATTTCTTTTTGTTTGTCTGGAACAGGAGGAAGAAGAGCAGTGTCATCATCCAGATGAATCTRGGAGTAGTGTTCAGTGTCCTGTAAGACTTACTATAGGAAATTCATACTGTGACCAAGTATTGGAGCTAGAGAAATCTCAGACTTGCTAGAAAAAAGCAGTTCAACATTTTATTTTCTTTGCAAAGTGAATGCAAAAGATTGGGGGTGGAGGGTAAGGATGTGCAAAACAGGGATGCACTGTATATACTAGGTTCATCTTCAAAATTAGATTGTGCCAAGAAACTGTCTTCTATCAGATTCACACTAGGAATATGCCTTGGGATGTCCTTGACTTAAGGAAATTCTGTAGCTGAAAGCCTTTTACATAAATTTTTTACACTAGAAGCCAGTGAGGAATGTCCATCGTTATCACTTCCTCCTATGAGGCTCTTGACTGCAAGGATATTTTAATTGCTGCTTAACCAGTTTGCTACCAAAGTGGAAGCCTATCCATGTGTCTCAAATACATACACACTCCTCAGGCATGCTCTTGTACCTGTGCTTTGGGAATTAGGGCCTTAAAGCATACAGCATGTACCCCTCTCAGTTTAATGGGCTGTCAGCTATCCAGGCAGCTCCCATAGAAAGTGAGGAGTGTCTTTAATCTTCAGAAAACATAAAGTGAATAAATTGTTATTAACTAGGAGATGCGAAACAATATTGAATTAGATAATTGAAGGTTTTGTTCTCCATGTGCTAAAACACATGTAGTTAGTGAGGGACTTGTCTTTAAGTACCTGTATGAATTCATTATTTGCTCAAAGCTTTTTAATTTTCTGAGTTTCTAAAATGTACTTATATTTTTATGAATGCTTTGAGGAATCTGTTCTGTATGCACAAGTGTACTTCTATAAAAGAGATCAATTATTTCAAACAAATGAATTTTATTTCATGTTTTCAATAAGAATTTTCTGACCTCTTTCTGTAGATTCACAAGTTGATTACTAGTTCCCAAACCAAGTGCTCTGAGTTGTCTTATTACATGCACAGGTAATAACAATAGGTTTTAATGAGCGTGACTGCTCTCTCTTGGTTCTTCTCATGGTGTTTCAGCCCAACATAGGTGTGTTCTGTCACTGAACAGCTCTAAGATAAATTGGATGCTGGACATGTTGGGTGCTGGAGCACTCCCTGCATGTATTTTTGGTTTGGTTTTCCAGAGGAGCATATGGCTGTTTATTTGCTTCTATTATGTGGCAGTCCTCAAGATCTGTGGTGACCTGGGGGGATATCACAGAACAATTGAAGTACTATTTTTTTTTTTCTTACAGCAAAAAAACTCGTAATAGAGAGGAGGAAAAGATGAGGCTCGTGCAGTCCTCATGTTCTAGAAGCAAAGTACCTGTAAATAMTTGAAAATCATTTTGGTCACTTAACCCAACTTGCTTCTTTCTTAAAATATTCTGTAAAGACTGATCTGAGGAACCCCTCAGTGCTGATATTGTTGGTAATAAGCATGATGAATTACTTCAGTTGCGTGGCCAAATTGCTTATCCAGACATGACAAGAAAAGCTTTTTTCTTCTTTCTCTCTCCCCTTTCCAGCCTATTTCTGCTATTCAAAGTTTAATTTACCCTTTGCACTAAATTATTCACTTGGAACCAGTTTGTATGTTGTGTTATTTTTAAGATCTTAAGCTTTATTTCTGCAAAAAATTAGAAGGAAGAAGAATGTCAGTCAATGTTCTATTTTAATTGGAATTGTGTTGTGCAGACAGCACAAATATAGATCACTAAAAGCATTTCTGAACAGTCTAATTTCTTGAGTGCTCTAAAGTTAGATATTCAGTTGGGGATAGGCAAGGCTGGTGTATGTAACTTGTGTCTGAGCCATACACCTTCATCCTGGAAACTGTCACTTAACATCTGGTATATTATCTTACGATTCAAGATGTCAAGACTTGACACTGTTTAGACTAAGGGAGTAGTAATGCCCTCTGCTCTGAGGGGAAAACAGTGATATTAATGCCGTTCTTCAGATGGTAGAAGTTATCTAAACAGTGTGATCCAATTGTGTGGTGGTCTTATAGTGGTTTGGTGTACATCTGGAACATCAAAGTAATGGTAGGGCTAAAGCATGATGTGCTGCAAACACCTTTTATTAAGGTGGGATGGAAGGAGAAGTGGGAGTGAGCAGTTTTGTAGGTTTGTGCACTTGCTGTCTTTGTGTAAAATGAGTACTTTGTGCATTTGACCACAGGTCTCAGAGTTGCAGTCAAGTCATCTAGAAAAATATTAGCAGAGCGCTTGGAAGGTAATGTGGAGTTGCTCAGATGAAATTATGCCAAGTCTGTYTAACTTCCTTCTATGGCTGGATAATGAGCCCTGCTGACCAAAGAGAAGCTGTACAGTTTAGAGTACTGAAGTGATGCACTCTTAAGCAAATTAGGGAAACTGCTTCTAGATGAGTGCAAAACTAATTGGCAAACTAAACCCTGAGAGTCAAACTACTACACTCATTTGTCAAACTGGAAGATAATATGTGTGTATATGGGTGAAATTCTTGTGAGCCTCTTAAATTTGGGTCTATTCAATATTTTGCATTAATAATTTGAATGTTTTTTAAAAAAATGAAGCTAAGCTAAATAAATTACAGGATAATACTATTGTAGGAGGTACTGCAGATACAGATAGGAATAACTGAAGTGCAGAAATGTCCTGAACTGTCAAGTTTGAATATATTGTTAAGCKAGATAGTTCCAGCTGAGTTTCTACCACACAAATACAAGTAAAGTAATAGCTAGTTAGGTAAAAGCTCTGCCAAAAAGAACATTGGGCACCAGCCTGAGCATTTGATTCTTCTTGCTGGACGTCCTTGTAAAAGGTAAATCTCAGTCTGGGACAAGTAAACAGGATACTGTTCGTCTCGGAAATAATCCTACTTGCTGCTCAACACGGAACAACAGCAGGGTTTGGGTAGAACACCTTGGCATAACTCTGTATAAACCATTCAGTCTTCACTTTCTTCTCCCTTTTCTTGTTCTTTGCTCATGTTCTTCGTATTTTAGATTGACAGTTTGCCGAGTCTAGAGGAAGTCAAACTCGGATGGTTCCAAGTCTTCAGAAGTATCAGTCTCTTTGTCTTCTGAAGAACTAAGTCCTGTGGATAGGATGAGAACTAGGGTTTGGGTTTAGGAAGTCTCTCTAAATGAAAAGTCTACTCCCATGCTTGGTAAAGATTCTGGATTGTTGTTTTTTTTTAATCTCTGGTTTCTCTTTCTCTCTCTGTCTCTCTTTTTTATAGGGACTAAATATATATATATTTCTAAGCATTTGGAAGTGGTTAGGTTCCAYTTGACCCTGTTTTCTGTAACTTAATGACATGTGATTGAGTCTTCCTTTTGCCATCATCATAGTAAAAGTTTGAGACTGAAGCCATTTAAGATAAGCTTATTGTCCTTTCATGCTGAATGTAATGTGATCTTGTGACTAAAAAGCAGTTGTTAAGTTTATTTTCTTTTTAAAAGCCTGTTTTGGYGAAGATTTAGGAAAGGAGTTAACATTAGACATGAAAATAACCACTGAAATTTGATTACTGCCAAGACACTTATAGCCCTGTTCAAACATGCTTATATGCTTCAGTAACTATATCAAGCATGGTCCATATGTGTATTTTTATACTGAAACTTTCTAGGAAGCATTTAAACAACTTAATCTCCGAAATAACACTGCATGTATTAGGTATCGTAACATGTCTACAGCTCATTCATTTACAGCTCTCCTGATCATAGAAATTTTTAAAGCAAATGGTTTGTCTGTCTTCACCAAGAAAAACAAAAACCCAAAACGCACAATTTTAACTGAAAGCTAACAGTTGAGTTGGTTGCATTCATACTTGAAGAATTTCTAGAAAAGTGGGATTTCCAGAAATCCTATAATAGAATAATGAAGACATGGATGTGGGCAGAAAAATGGTTTAAGGAGTGATTTTTCTTGTTAAACCTTGTTCAGTACAGCTTTACTTTCTTCAGTCTTGTTTGGTGTCTGTGGTTTTGCCACTGAATTAATGTGACATATCTGGATTAGAGAAAGGCAAATCTTAAAGGAAAGTGTTTTAAATGTGATGTTTGGGGCACAACAGAGCAGATTCTAACTTGAAACTAGTACAACTTTRTCAACATCAGAGGCAACAGTAATTTACATAAGCTATGCATCTGACCTTTTGTTCTTGTAGTAAAACTTTATAATAGTTTAATATCATATATGGTTTTTAAAACTCATTTCCTTTAAAGTGTTTCTGTGATAAAGTAACTTTGCTTTTAACTGTCATGAAAGTCCAAACTCAAGCAAACTATAACATAATCAAAATACATCAAAAATGCAGCTCGTTTATTAGATAAATTCTGACTATCAAGTGTCCTTGAGTTCCTGAGTTGTCTCTGATCTTGCATCAAAAATTCTCCTTGTGCCTTCTCCAACACTCATTATCACTCATTAAGGGCTGAGACTTAAAAATGAGAAGTAAACGACAGATTTCCTTCTTTGAAAAGCAGCTGAGTTTTCCTCTTAGAAATCACTCCTTTATRGCATCAAACTCAAATCAAGCTTTGAAAGAGGGTAGCTGTGAGTGGGCATCATGGATATGGACAGGCAGGCTTCACATAATTAAACATGGGGAGAAAAGAGCTATTTGTGTGTCAAACTGAGGTTTTTTTATGGGACCATATTAGTTTTGTGAAAACTATTTCTCAGATTAAACTCCATCTTTGAGTCAGAATCCAATAATGCTAGGAAGACAGAAAAATAGTTGTTTGTTTCTAGTAAAATAGACTTATTGAAAGTAAACTGTCTAAGCTAAGCTAATAATCTAGCACTATGAAGAGCTCTAGTAAGAGATAAAAACAAACCCAAGACTCGAAACAAAAACATATTCGTTATATACTGAACCTGGAAATTAAGAAATTCCAGTGGATTGCTCCACCTGGAATTCCAGCCTTCTTGAGCATAATGGGGCTGGTTACTTTCTCTCATTTTGTTGACAATAGCATTCATCGTCATTTTGTCTTTGTCTAAAAAAATTCTGGCTTGATTTTCCCTTTAGAGATGAAATGTGTTTCTGATCCTTCAGAGCTGTAAAGATTTGGAGCTTCAATAACTGTGTAGGTGTTTTAATGTCTCCTATAGCAAGAGGTGGTTCCATTGCCACCTTTCTTTGAAGAACAGACTTACACCAATGGTTTTGCCTTTCTGTGGGCTGGGAGCACAGTGTCAGGCTGCATGTGTGCTTGGGAGCTTGCCATGTGGACGTGTCCGTACCCTTCCCACTGCTTCCAGAGAAGATCTTGGCAGCTGGCTGTGCTGTAGGGCTGGTTCCAAAGTATCCCCTACATCCCCCTGCCAAGTCAACATGCTAAAAAATCAATACCCTGATGCCTTATATTATAGTAATAGTATTTTAAATCTTCCTTCTTCCTCCTTCCCCACCCCCAAAAAGGTGCTTCAGCTAACACAACTTGGTTTAGAAAAACTAGATATTTTGCTTATTGAGATCTGTATAAGCCTGAGTCACTTTCATTACAAGGATGTCGGATGGTTAATTTCTTTGCCATAAATACCTGTCTGTCACAAGTGTTCAAAAAGTTTTATTTTTTATGTGGACCTTGGTCAGAAATGGGAAATCTCRGGGAATATGCCTGTGTACTTAAGTGTTGTGACAGCTTGAGTTCTTTCTGCATGATTATCTGTTGATTTGATTTCTTTCCAAAGTGTATTTCTGTTTGCAGCTGCTGCCTCTGTAATACTGATGAACATTAAGTGGTATTACTTGAGCAAGGAACAGGAAGAGGAATGTGATTACGGATATTTTCTGCTGGTGAAAATACCACTAACTGTGTTTGTAGAGTCTAAAGGGCTTTTGTTAAAAACAATAATAGCATGGGATAATATCCTGTATCCCATCAGGAACCCAGAAATAAATTCATGTGATTTGATGTGGGAGGAATTAAAATTAAATGACTATTTAATTCTTTTGAGAATGAAAGGAAAGGTGGAGGAATGTCAAGTACTTGCCAACTGGACAACCTGAAGACCTCTCTCTGCTTTAGAGGAAAAACTGTAAGATAATAGTTTGATAGTGGAAGTCTTAATTTAAAAATGCCTGAGTGGAGTTGACAGTGACTATATTGTGACATACTTAGACTTATGTGTTATTTTTATATGAAGTTTATTTCTTAAAGATTAAAACAGTACAGGCTTCAGTGAACTCTTCTTCGCCTGTTTTCCCTGCTCTCTYAAAAGATGAATGATAAGTCTTTAGCAGCTGATCTTGACGCTAAGCTATTGTGATCCAGGTGCATGGYAGCTAAGCTTGCTTCTGACTTTGGTAAGTTAATTGTATATTTGCCATCAGAAAAGACCATGAACTGGATCATTCTCTTCAGRGGGCAGCTTGTCTGCTAGTGTGTGTGCAGTGTGGAAGGAAGCACAGGACTGGGGAACGCTGGATCAGTGGCAGTCTCTTCTCTGTCACCTTCCCTAAATTCTGGTCAGATCGTAGATGAGCATTCGCACAACTCCAGCTCACTCTGTCTTGAGGCATCAGCCTTTGGTGCTGACTGGGACTTGTGCTGCTTGCTGATAACCTGGACTGATGAAGACATTTACTTCCATTAACAACCATCAGTGTTATTGTTTCAAATAGTTTATCCACTATTTCCCAAACTGCCTCTTTCYTCTTAAGAATCTGAATTAACTTCATTTCACTTTTTTCTTTCTTTTCTTTGCCTGCAATCTACTGCTAAAGGACAAGTACCTGTTTTAAATAGTAATGTCAACAACCAAAAACAAGAATTCAGATTGAAATATCTGTTTTCTACACCTCCCTTATTTTCCTAGAAAACATTTATTTGGAATTAGAAAACATACTGTATTCTAGGCATGCTGCAACCAATCACGCTAAGTATTCTGATGCAAAAAAGCCCCAAGCTTTTGGTAACATGCCAAGTGATTATAATACTCTGTAGATGCTCCAGCCAGTTGATGGTGATGTGACATTAATATTCATATTCTGGTGAAAGAACTCCTCTGTTTCAGTAAAAGTAAGAGGAATAAAGGTCAGAAATWTTCCCCTGGCACTCCAGTGGGCCCTTGGACAGGTAGGGAAATTCACATAGCTTTGACTTGCTGTGCAGCTTGTATGTGACAAGGTACTTCTCTGGGTACTCTCAGTAGTGCTAAACAACTGTTGAAGAACCTGGAGATGTGCTTAAATACTTTGAGTCCTGCTCAACTCTTCAAATCATGATGAATGAACAGATAGTAATTCCTAATGGTACATATGGATGCAATAAAATAGGCTTTCTTAATTGCTGTAGTCACTACAGACCTTCAAGCAACCGGTTTCTGTMCCAGCGTCATCAAGTTCTGAAGCTTTTCCTCAGTCAGAGGTCGATACTGTCTATGGCCAGAATAACTTGTGCTCCATGAGGAGAGGAGCAAAACCGAGAGTGAGGAAGTCTTGCTAGTCAATGTCAGTAGTGCAAAGACTCTCAGTGTTGGTCTTGATTTCCAAGCTCTTTGAAACTGCAACAAGATGAGCATGTAACATCTCCTGAGCATCTTCATGCTTCATCTTGCCCTACTGGTTATTTTTGGCAAGATGACACTTGAAAAGGCTCTCGTTAAACTAGTGCATGGTTGGAAAGTAAGAAATGTCATTTTGAAATGCCTAAAAAATCATTTATAATGCATAAATTTATGTGTATGCTTAAGGAAGCCCTTTCCTTCCCTGATTAAAAAAAGCTCTAATTATTAAAAGCAACATCTGCGGTTTCATCTTGAACTCTAGTTTAAAATGARAGATATAGAGGAGAGAGAATTTCTTTTTTTGGGAGGGGATTTGGTGAGTCACTGTTCTTGAAGTTCCAAGTCAGTTCAATGGGATGACTTGAATATTAATGGACAAAATGCTCACTTTATTTTTTCTTTTGAAAGGTGTTTTCTACATTCTTTACTTGTTAGACTTGTCTCAAATGTCACTTGATATTTTCTTTTATAGCTAGTTTCTGCAGCTCTTTCCGTAACTCTAGTCTATTGCCTTTTAGCACGTTTTGCCTACCGGCAGATGAAATATATTCAGGTCATATGAGTTTATTCAGTATAGAGACTTTGGGAGAGGAGGAGGGAGCGTACTCAAGTTAGTAGCTTAATTTTAATTTGAGCTGCTAACAACAGAAGATGATGAACTTCTTGGTGATTTTATTTTGCTGTTAAAACTTACATTTGATTTTTTTAAATCAGAAATTAATCATCACAATAATTCATTATGATTATATGTTCAAACTTAAGGCATTTTCTTTTTCTACGCTAGYTTTGAAGTCACAAGTCTGTCTTATGTAGTTGATGTAAATAGCAATGGAGGATAGCATTTCATACTGAACTTCTGAATTACTTTTGGACTTCCYTCAAAATACAACATTCCGTATGTGCATCTTTTATTTATGGAAGCAATGCCATGTGGGTTTTTTCTCCTCTTCCTTTCTCACCTGAGAGAGTCTCTAAGGGAACAGTAGATAATCTCACTGTTGAGATGGTGCTCTTCACTTTTTTCCCTTTGGAGATCTTCAGGGAGATATGAACTGTGTTTGCTATAATGGGCAAAACTCACCTCACACTCTGCTGAGTTGCTGCTGCAGTGCAATCGTTGCTTCCTTTGGAGAGATCTCAGTCGAGATCTTTAAAATATGGAGGGTGGCATGAACCTAGGTTACTCTATCCTGCCTCAAGGGTACACTTTGTTACTCTTGTAGGGAGAAGAAAGGGCCTAATGTTTTGTCTTTAAGTAGTGCTGATCAGTCAATGTACTTATGGATTTCCTTTTGAGACTTCAGTTATCTCCTCATTAGGTGGTAGATGCTGCCATCAGCCCTTGAAATAAACAAGTGATAAACAAACGAWAGTGGTAGCGTTCTCTGTTAAAATTATCTAATGCTTTGACACGAGTATTCCAGTTATAGYTGAACATTACCTTTTCAATGCAAACAGATGTGACATAGAGGATTTTTTCCACTGGCCTTGCTTCCTAAATAGGAGATAAAAGAGCTTTCTTGAGCAGCCCTCGAAAAGCTGCGGCCATCTGCTCTGCAGAGCTCTGGTGTTACTCTGGCAGTCGTGTTCTGCAGGGACACTTGATGTTCAGCAAGGGACGCTCTGATGGATTGGCCTGGGGTTTTGCTGTTCTCTGAAATTCCGTACAAGTGGTTGCTGTTGTGCTCTCAAAATAGAGGAATTTGTTTATGCTGAAATGCCAAAGAGATAGAGGTGCTCAAGCTTCAAGACTGCTGTGCTATAGTGAAGCGTGAGAGAGCCCTGAAATAGGGAGCGTTTTATCTTGTTCTTTTTATCGTCTGCTGTCCTGGGCACRTTCCAGAAGCAGAACTGGGCCTCAGAAAGAGGGGAGAAAGGGAGTGTGAGAGCAAGTTTGGGAAATGAAGGATTGCATAGCAGCGTGGTGCCTGGAATGAGATATGTCATGGATTTAAATAAAATGTCAAGGGACAAAGCGTAGGACAGGAGAGGGCTACCAAAATAAGGAGTTTAGAAGATGAAAAATAGACTTGAATAACATTACTGAGATGACAAGGTCTCTGCAGAAGCCTCTGTTATGCCATGTTGCATAACCTTAGCTTTGCTAATGTCAGTCTCTTTCCACTAAAATGTCTCTGTTGCCCCCCAGTAAAATCCCTCTTTCTCAGCTTGTGAAAGGGTCCCTGGAAATCATGCTTATGTTCGGTTTTGTAACACCTGCCTCTAGGAATGTTTGTTCTTTCYGGATTAAGCAAAGGTTTTGACTTTTTAGAAAAAGGAGACCTCTTTTTCAATAGAAGGAGAGAATTATATGTGCAGCTTAAAACATCTGGATGTTGTGTGTAAATATCAAGTTCTGCCATAATGGTTATATTGGAAACTACTTAGAATAATTTATCCTATTTTGAAATATAAGTAGGTGGACTAGTAAATCTAATCAACCAAAATCACAAATCTTAGAAAGTTTATTAGACTAAAAAAAAGAAAACTTTAAAATACTTTTCACAAGAGATCTTGTATCTTCTGCAAAGCTTTCAGACTGTACATATACATGGGGTTGCTCCTCTTCAGGTGCAGGTGATTCTGTTTCTCTTTATTAAACTTTCAGAGTTTCTCATTTCTTCAGCCTAGTGCAGCAACTATCTGGTGATTGATCCGCAGTCTCTCCCAGCTTTGTGTCACCTGCAGGCTCGCTGAAGATAGTGTCCAATATTGCCCCTTGGGGGACACCATTAGTGACTGGTCTCCAGCCAAACTCCTTGCTGCTGAATATACCATAACGCTTTGAGCTTGGTGGCCCAGACTGGCCTTGAGGTCTGCTTACCTACCCTGTGCTTCACCGAGGTGGCATGTGAGGGCTCTGAAGTGGGGAGGCTGAGGCAGGCAGAAGCATACAGTTCTGCCACAAGCATGGTAAAAAGACAGGGCAAGGGATGAGGGTGAAAATGCTTTATTTTGGTTGTAGTATATGAAACTTAAGGGAATTTCTGAATTTGTGCTTTAGATATATGAAAGATGGTCATATTTTGGAGTATTTTTTTAATGTTCCATAGGAGCACAATAAAAGATGGAAAATACAAAACTTTGTTTAAACCTTTATAATGCTCTTTTGTATAAATTGGATATCCTGTGGTTTATGACTGCATTAAATACCACTACATAGCATTACCTGCRACATTAAATGGAGACATAAAGTGGTCCCTGAGTATCTCAAGAACAATGAAGATATATAACCTATAAGAAAGTGAATAGTAACTAGTACTTCACATATGGATCAATTTCTTAGATTTTTTTTTTTAAAAAGGTAATTTGAGATGTGCAGAATTGCTGACCTATGTCAATCTTCAAGTGTTTTTATAAAAGCACCTAGTTTATGCTGAATTCCTACAATTAACTGTCATCTCCAGAGTGTAACTAGACTACCTCCTACTGAACTGGGCTGAATTGCCTATCCAGATGCTCAATATACTTTATTTTCACATTCTGGCCTTTTCTATTTCAAGCAAACACTTGCATCTTGACATTTTTGGAAAGAAACACATAAAAAGAATACACCTGCTCATGTCAGTATTGTGTTGAACTTGGATTCTGTTATTAGACACAAGCTATTTAATTAAGACTTTTTATACACTTGGATTTCCAGTTTCATAATTTGTCTATTTAAAGCTGCTTAAAAATACTATCTGTGTATTTCATCTCKGTTATTGAGATAGCAAGCTAACTTGCTTGACAGGGATACAAGTAACTAAACCAAGTACAAGTAACTAAACTAGACATTTGCTAGAAATTTATAAATACAATTAACTTTATACTCAATTTGGAATCCTGTGTGGATCCTACAGAGTGCAGCTCAAAGACAGGAGGTAGTTCTGTAGTAGTTGAGAAAAGAAAGTTGTTTTTTTAGTAAGTTTATATGAAACAGATGGCAAATTCTTTTTTGTTTATTGAGGAATAGATTGAAACTACCCTTGCAACTCACTTTAGTAAATATACTAGAGAAGATGCAACTTTTAAAATGGAGCACCTATTGGAAGTAACACCTATTAGTAACCGAGACCTCTATGKTTTTGTCTAATGTTCTGAAGCATTTCCATATTTCCTTGCATCTCCTTGATATATGAGTCTCCGTGTGCATGCAGTCTTTCCCCTGAGTCCTGCTAAGGGGTCATGTTAAAACTGTTAGAGCTTATTACCCTATTAMCTTTACAAGTTCCACTCTGAATACATCCATACTTCATTGTCAATACCAATATTTTAACATGTAATGAAGTATAATAATCAGTAAATCAGAGAACCTTGTGTTTCATTCACTTGCAGTTTATGGTCGTGTCCTCTATGCTAAAAATTTAATCCCTTTGTACAAAGAAATATCTCTAAAAAATACTTGGTTTCCTGGATTTGTGACCTAAATATTTTGGATGGGCAGGTTTCTTTCCTCTCCTTTGCACTATGTCATGCCTGGTCTTACTTTTCAAAGATCTCRGGCAAGGGCCTGAGCTGAGATGATGCAGGCTCATGTGCTCTGCTCTTACCCCTGTGCTATGGGTGAGTTTGGGCATCTGAAASCTTTCCCCCTTTAGCAAGTGTTGCTGTCTTGCAGAAGCTGATGTCATTAGGATGTGTTCCTGCATGTCCCTGTGAAAGCGTGAGGTCAAGGGGCCTCTCAGCACTTGTTTGTGAAAACACAACCTAAATTTTCCATACTGCACTGAAGGAACTGCTCAGTGTTTGAAAGCAGTATCTRTTTCATCTTACTGTCCTCTCTTTGCTTAGTATACCAAAAATACTGAATATTTTCCCTTTGTTACTTTGTCAATATTTTGCTCATCATAAGATATATTCTTCTCACTAGTTTTCAAGAAAAATACTTTTTCTTAAGCATTTCATTATTTTTTTGGCTTAGCTGGGTAAGCTTTTGTTGTTACATTTCCTCCCCTTGAACAGCCACATAGTTTTCTTCATTAAGTTTCATGCTTATGTCCCTTTCCTCAGTTCTGCTTTACTCACAGTTGGCTGTATAGCACTGCTATAATGCACCCTGAACGTGACTTTCCTCTTGTATGTGGAAGTCTTTCTCCAGACAGATGGATTCATCACTGATAGAGAAAAGGTCAGACAGTTGTAGCAGACAATCTATTATTTTTTTAACAGTTTGCATTGGAAAAGTTCTGCAAGTCTATTGTCATTTACTTCATTACTGGAACCCTTAAAATGTGAGCAAAATGCATCCTGCTTTCAGTATGAGCCTGCAGAAACAACTTTCACATGAAATAGCTGCAAATTGTTTCTGGCTTCCTCAGCATCTTTCTTTCATAGCCCAGCCATGCCTTTAAATACCAAGATAGTATTAAAGCACTCATATGGGAGAGTAAGCACTTCTAATTTTTTGTTATGGAATTGATCAAATGCAAGTCTGGTTTATAAACCTGACTTCATTMTTCTCCAGTATAGATTAACTTGGTTGCATGAATGTTGGCTAATTTTAAGCTGCACACKATGGCCCTTCTTGCTGTGGTTGTCTGTGAATGCTAAAACCACGAAAACAACTCTGGTGAGTTAGCACCAGTGCCACTTGCCTCTGCATTTTTTTTCCTCCTAATATCTATTATGGTCATAAAAGAGAATTTACTGTTATAGATGACAAACTTCAAGTATCTCTCTTCATTACAGAAATATGACACATTCGGCAAATTTCCTAATTTAAAAAAAAAGCTGAATACTAACATGCTAACAAGGTTTGGATATAATCTGAAACCAGACTTAATTATTTCTGGCTGTTACCACCATTTTTGTAAAACTTAGTATGATGTGGGTGGTAAAATGGGCAGCTAATATACTCCAATTAAAAGAAAAGAAAACATCAGGAGTTATGTTTAATATAATAATAATAATTCTAGGTGAGGTTCCTAGTTCTTTGGGATCTGCCTTCTGCCAGAATAAAAGCRGCGATTCTGCATGTAGCCCATCCTCCTTTCTGCGGATGTTGCTGCTTGGAGCAGGCGAGGACAACACGCTCCAGGAGTCTGTAGTGGGGTGCTCCCTCCCTCGTGATTTCATTCACAACAGGTTTTCTTCCTTAGGCTGGCCAAACTCTGCACAGCTTCAAAATCAACATAATGAGGGGTTTCATTGCAGCTTTGACTACTTCTTGGCTACTTCCTGAAATGAGCTTTAAGGTTTGCAAATGTATTGTTTTATTACTTCATTGTTCTTATTCATCTGCATATGCAATTACAGCACCTTTTTGCTGAGAGTGAGTGATTAGATAGATTGTAGCACCCATGATRCTAGTCTCCAGAAATACTTCCTTCCCAATTGATTGATTTAATTGCGAGTGATTAGAGTTGGGATGTCCATTTAGCATGTAAATAGACAGTTTATAGCTCAATCACTTTCCAAAACACAGCTTAATTAGGAAGTGACTATTTCTGTCAGCAGTGTTGCAGTAATTAAAGGCAAACTCATGTGTTCACACTTTTTACATTATTTGTTCTAACGTATCAGTCAAAAAAAAGGAGAMTGGGGCAAACTGGAAAGAAATAGTGTAGGTGGTAGGATCTTCCTACCAAATTTAGACTTAGAGCACTGATGTTTACTTTCTTCCTCAAGTGTGTGAGCTAGTAAAAGCTCCCCCCACTCCTGTGTGATTTTTGTTCCTCAGCGTTACTTGGCTTTGTATTTTAAGAAGTGGAGCAAATATGAGTAAATCAAGCAAATCTGTGCCTATAAGGAGAGGCACTGACCTGTATGTAGTTACATTTAGGATAAAATGAAGATGTTGAACAGACTGCAAAGGCAGTGCAAGGCAGGAGGTCATCCTTAAAGCTTGTATGTGGGAGAAAGTGGGGAGAAAGAGGACATTGGGGAAAAGGGCTCCTTCATACATCCTTCTCTTGCTGCGGCTAGATCAGTGTCCATGTTACATGTGAGCAACTGAGCTAGTTAGAAGTGTCCCATCCTTCTTGAAATGTGTAGAGGGGAGAAAAGTGAAAGGGAATGTGGTCTGGAGATGAGCACTGCAGAGATGGCTCTCCGAATAGGGCACCCTGAGGTGTGTTTGTGTTAGAGGCAGTTGTTGCTGTAACTGGGACTTTATTATTTGTACAGGATTGTCCAGTCTAGACTATAAAAGTAATAGTCGCTGACTGCGGGGTAGTTATGTTGGCAAATATTTTGGAGGTTTAGAGGAAATAGAAATAATTGCTTTCAGCTAGTCTGTGTTTTGGGTTTATGACTGTGGATACTTGAGAAAAATGGCCGTGGTACTATCCTGTCAAAATTTAGGGCATCTTCAGTGCTGCGTATTCTCCATATTTCTTCAGAGCATGGGTTCGCCATTGTTTTATAGGCTTTGCTTGTTTAAAAATAAAAATCTGTCCAAGTGTGTGTGCATTTTTTTTCTTCCCCTGTTAAGATGACTATCGTATGTTATCTTCCCCAAGGCAAAGTAACTACACGTGAAGATAAGAGGTTTCAGATCTATGTCTAGAAAAATCAGGAAACAAAAATCCTTCCCAGTGGGAGAGCAAAGTATAAAGCTGACCTTGTCTAATTTACCTTAAGGTAAAATTGAAAGGTTTTATGTTAGGTGGTTCTTTTTTCCTTTACAATGTACCTTTTCTACTTTTCCTTGATTTATCTTAAATCTTCATTATCCTGAGGTGAAAACGTCAAATTTATCATCCTCTAGTGAAGACAACTCTTTAAAAAGAATCAGAATGGCTGAGGCCAAGCCCAGAAGCAACTAGAGGCAATTAGGAACACTTTCTTTCAAACTCTCACCCAAGCTGCACCTGCTTAAGTTGGGAGATCAGAGAGAAATATAGCTAGAGGACAGACACTAATAGCTATGAGATCTAACAAACCGTAAAGGTGTGCGCAGGAGAACTGTGGCAATATTGACTGTATGGTCATTAAGGACCTGAGTTCCAGAAAGTGCGACTTTGCGGGGAGAAATTTTACTGCTTAAAATAYCAGGTTAAGCCACTCTCAGCTTTCTTCTGTTGGTAAAAGTATGAGGAACTTGCTGGCCTGAAACTATTCCTGAAAAGAAGTTTTCAATATGTTCCGTAATCAGTTGTAAGAAAGCTTAATCACTGCTTCCAAAGCTAGGAAGCAATCAGGAGCATTAAGATTAATAAGTACTAATGTCACTTCTCTCACTTTTGATGACTAATACTGACAGGCTTGTATCTCTAATGCATTTGAAACAGAAGTTGATAATGAAAAGAAAATCCCATCCCTTTTTGAGACTAATTTTTTTCTGAGTTTTCCACTTTCTCTTTCATTGGCATTCTGCTTTCCACCATTTTAATGATATTCTCCTCAATAGCGAAGTCTTGATTTAGCCCTTAATCTTTTTCTACTTTATTCTGTTTTTACACTTAATTCTAGTAATTGTGGTTTAATGGCTGTGTTCTCCCATTCTGGCACACTTTACAACAAAGTGCACCAAATCAATCATTGACCAAATAATTTACCATCTAATAGGGTGGCTTTGAAGTTTGAGTTAATTGATTTTAGCATTTTCAGTGTTCTTTGTCTTTGATCTAAGCTATACTATAGAGTAAGGAAATGGAGTTTAGACTTGAGTTGTTAAAGGACACCCTGAGCAGCAGGATTCAGTATTGTTGATATACAATACTGATGCAGGATGAATATTAGTYGCATCTGGAGCTATTCTGCTTTACTGTTCAATGTTGTTATGGCCAAGATTGAAATATAATGACCCCTAAAGAAAAAGTATTGCTGGGTTATTTAAAATACTGTTAAAACAACYTCTTGCTCTGCTTATTCCTCCATTGGAGGAGAGAAGCTGTGTTACGCTTAGGGATGCCCTTCTGTGTTTTGGGGAGTCTTGAATGCGGAGACGCAGCGCTCGGGCGCTCAGTGTTGTCTCGCTCTCTGTGAGCAGCAGTGAATACCCAGCTGTTAGCCAGGTGCCTGGCTATTTATACACCACTGTATCCAAGCTTTGTGCCCAAGCAAAAGACTGGACAGAGCAAGATCGCCATCCCCTYGGTGCCCTGTTGCCGGATAGAGCCTGCTGGAGGCTCCACAAGGGAAGATGGGAAGCACAAGCCTCACTTCTGTGCTTCTGAATTTGTGCAGGCTTCAGGGGCCGCTTCTTCAAGTGCTTGGCTGATTCAGTACTCACTTGAACTGCTGGCAGCAGCTTAATCTACTGTCTCTTGATTGGGCTGGACCTCAGCACCGCTGGTCTAGAGCTGTGATATGGTGGAGAGCTGCTGCTCAGTGGTGATGCTGCTGGCTGTGTGCTGGGGCCTTGCAGCTGTGCCTAGTTCTCAAAAAGCAATTTTCTGTCAGGTTAAAGCCATGAATTAAGGTTTTCATCCACAAAGGTGTAGAAACTCAGCATTGCTGGTTCCCACAAACAACCATAACTAAACCAATATTCACACTTATGTCAAACTATTGAAGGTATTGCATAATGCATAGTAAATAGATAGAAAATACTGTGACCACCATACACAAGCAAGCTACTTATGTTACATTCATGAGATGTTTTTTAAAATAGAAGTGTATAACCTTGATATATGTGTAGGTGGGATAAAATATAGTTTAAATGCGGAAATACTGGTCCCTTTACTACTGCAGTATTGAGAATTCCTCTCAAAAAGCATTCATTCAAAAACTACTTTTTTTTATTTTTTAAAAAAGTCCATCTCTAAGTGTATTATTTAAAACAAAAGTGGTCACATATAATGTGAGGAAAAAGGTTTAATGCAACAAAAGATTGCAGTTTGAATGTGCGCTCAGATTTTTATTGAAGAGCAATTTACTGATTTGAAACTGTGGACTCATTACTTGRCTGGGAATCTGGAAATAGTTTGTATTGGGCACAGATTTATCTCTGGCTTCTTAAGATGGCAAGTGAGAATTCCTGATTCATCAACAAAGCTTTAGCCTGTTTTTGCAGGGGTGAGAGATAAATGGAARGCTCTATGATCAAAGATATTTGATGCTAAACAATTATAGGACTTCTCCTAGGCCTGTTTTTTCTTTTAAGAAGTAAAAGTTGCTTTGACTTTTCAGTGTTTGTGTGTGATAGAATTTTTGTCTTTTCTGCCCTTTTTTTAGTTTGAGGGGAAGAATTGGGAAGAAAAGTAATCAATTCTATTTTATATTTGGTCAACATGTAAAGTTAAGGGGAGAGTACAGTTATGGAACAATTGTCTTAAAGTGCTGTGATTTGGGGCTGGAAGGATATAAGACAGCACAACTCTAGTAAAAGGCAGGAAGCAACTGCTTTCATTCAGGAGCAGAATCTATGAACAACTTGAGGAAAAAGCTCAAAACTTTAAGTATGATCAGTCTAATCATGTGTGAAGTTATTCTTTGCTTTCAGTCAACTTTGACTTGTGCTTAGAGTCCATTTCTTTTTCTCTATGTATCAGAATTCCCAATTGGCCTAAATCAGGTCTTTTTATGTGAGTAGTTCATTTCACTTGCTCATACTTCTGGGTTTTCTGTCTTTCATCGTGCGTAACAAAGTTTCTCCTGTGTCTAAAATCAGACTTTCTGTAAGTACCCTAACCAATAACACATGCGTTCCTTCCTCTGGTTTTCCAAGCAAGAAGATGGGTAGGCCATGCAGGGGAGAAGTGGCAGAGCCCCTGGTTGTATGGCTTGGCCAAGATGAGTGCTTGACAGGGCCTGGGAGGACGGGTGAAAGGCAGAACAAAGATGAAGGAAAACTGAACTTGCCAACCAATACTGTAACTGTGTTCTTAATCCTTTTTTACAATATTTATATTGGCAGAGTTTCATTAGGGATTTATAGCCATCTGTCTAACAGATTTATTGTGTATATTATGGACACTGTGAGTTAATGCTTTTGAGCCAGAAGAAATATCCCCTCTTGTGTCTATCCTGACACCTGACTTTCCTGGCGATAAACAAAGTTTCATGAATCTGCAGTGTGACTTAGAGCACTTCACTGACGTAGACTAGCTGGAATTAGTGTTGGTGGGAAGAATTCTTAGTTGGGTATGAAGGGAGAAAAATAGTGATTCGGACGGATTCTGGGTTGGAAAGGTCCGTTTCTGATCTTATGCCATCTTTGGCTGCAAATGATGCCATTGCAGGATGTTGTTCCTAAGCAACACCTGAAATTTTATTGCAGTGTAAGTTTGCTTCTATGTAATCAAATCTTTATTCTTTCAATTCTGCCTGGAATTTGTTAAAAAGCTGAGAGTCGCATTTAGACCCTTTCACTAAAACTGTGTAGCACTGTTGTTTAGACTAGAACTCCCTTAAACTCCTCCCTTAAGGACTAGCATCACCACCAACAACTTTTCCTTTTTATTTTCTTTCTTGGCAAAGGGTGGTAAAAAGAGGCTATTTCATAAATATCTTACTTGTACCTAAAGCTTTGCCTCCCACACCACTGTCACTACAGTCTGTTTCCTCATAGATCAAAAGCTTGACAGCGTGCCAGGCGGCCGTGCTTCCCCTCAGATGCTTTGTGGGCTAGGAAAGAACTGGCTCGTGAACAAGGGAGGGAGGCAGAGGAGCACCGGGGTGGGCAACATCCTCCTCGCGCTGCCATCTCCTGTGTGTGACAGTCCCCTGGGAGCGCAGGCCTCAGCCCWTTCTGCTGACAGCTCACCAGGCCTGTCACGGCTAGTAGTGACATGGCTGAGAATGAATCAAAGSAGAAGTACTTCTTTGGAAAAATGTCTTGAATCATAAAACGGGGTCTGCTGGATCCAAATCTGTCTCTTTTTTTTCCCCATTCTTTTCCTTTTTCTTTCAAAAAAGCAAGCAACTAATGTTAGAGCAGTCAGTTGATACAATCTTTCTCTAGCATAACGTTTCCCTGTGGATACTGTCCCCTTTCTTCTGTCAAGAAACCTATGACTATTTTCCTGCATTTGAGTGTTGAGTGCAGAGTCCAGCTAGAGGCCTGTGGTTAGTGGTGTTCCCCAGGCCTCAGACCTTGGTCTAGTCCTGTTCAAGTTATTCATTAATGACCTGGATGAAGGGATGGAGTGCTCCCTCAGCAAGTTTGCTGCTTATACCAAATTGGGAGGAGTAGSTGATAGCCCTGAGGGCTGCGCTGCCCTCCAGAGGGACCTGGACAGACTGGACAACTGGGCAGTGAGAAACCTCATGAAATTCAAAAAGAGAAAGCGCAAAATCTCACTCCTGGGCAGCAGTAACTCCAGACACCCGTGCAGGCTGGGGACTGACCTCCTGGAGAGCAACTTCGTAGAGAGGGACCCAGACGTCATGGTGGACGACAAGTTGACCATGAGGCAGCAGTGTGTCCTTGTGGCCAAGAAGGCCAATGGGATCCTGGGGTGCATTAAGCAGAGCGTCTCCAGCAGGTCGAGGGAGGTGATTCTGCCCCTCTACTCAGCCCTGGTGAGGCCRCACCTCGAGTACTGTGTGCAGTTCTGGACTCTGCAGTACAAGAGGGATGTGGAGCTGCTAGAGAGAGTCCAGTGCAGGACTACAAAGATGATTAGGGGTCTGGAACATCTGCCCTGTGAGCAAAGGCTGAGAGAGCTGGGCCTCTTCAGCCTGSAGAASAGAAGGCTGAGAGGGGATCTCATCAGTGTCTGTAAGTACCTTGAGCGAGGAGGAGGGGGCTGACCTCTTCTCAGTATTGACTAGCAATAGGACTAGAGGAAAAGGCCACAAATTGAGGCACCAAAAGTTCCACAGGAACTTAAGAAAGAATKTCTTAAGTGAGGGTGACAGAGCCGAGCCCTGGAACAGGTTACCCAGAGAGGTGGTGGAGTCTCCTTCTCTAGCGATCTTCAAGACCTGCTTGAACACAATCCTGTGCCACATGCTCTAGGAGACCCTGCGTGTGCAGGGGGGTTGGACTAGATGACCTCTAGAGGTCCCTTCCAACTTTAAGCATTGTATGATTCTGTGGTTTGTGAATCCACTCTAACTTTAGCATAAGTAAATGTACTAATCTGGAGTCTATCCAGATGGCTGCCATGTTGGTGATGTACGTGTGGACTACCATTTCTTGCATGATTACAGGGCCACCTATCACCTGCACACAACTGTGCTGACTTTTCAGGCTTTGTACTTCCTTTCAGTGCGTGTGGAGCATATGTTGTTTTTCTGTACACAGGCATCTCAAAGACTTTCTCAGCTGCTTTTCTATCATCCCTGAGTCCAAATTACTACTGTCAATTACTACTGTCAAATGAAAGGTAGATGAGATCAAAGTCTTCCCTCAGTCCTGCATCTGCTTTACCAGTAGAAGAGTGAAACCAGACTTCTTTGAGTGGGCTTTTTCAGCTGAATCCTAGAACACTTTATTCAAATGTTCATCTCAATAGCTTCAAACTGTTCCACGTTGTTTAATGAAGAACACTTATGTGCTTGTAAATGCCAAGAGAATGTGAAGCATGGGCAAAAGATACTTTACAAAGAATTTTGTGATTTGCTTCGATGTTTGACAAGACATTATCTACTTTAGGAATTGTAATGAATTTGATCCTTTCAGAGTAAGGTGCCAAACCCCCTTTTTAAGGGTTATAATTGAAAACAATGAGGTAATAATAAAATGTGAAACTTAGACTTCCTTTAATTCAGTAGATATGTCTTCCTTAAATATATCCTCAATGGATATATCAAGTATTTTATATGTACACTACAAGATAAAAAGTGCTTAGATGTATTCCATTTCAAAATTTTTTTTGAATTCAACATGCCCAACTTCAGTCTGGTGAAACATCCCCTTACAATTAAGGACTGTATTTGAACGTTGAGTTGCTTGATGTTCCACTTGGCTATTATATACTTCCTTAAACATCCCTCCCTTTAAAAAGATTACAGATTAAGGAAGAGTATCCTGTGGGTAACTAATCTTTTCTGCGTTGAAGATACTCRGTTATGATGAAGTTCTTGTGAGGAATTTTGTATTGTGCTGTTGATCATGAAATTCAAGGTCTTTAATATTTACAGTTTATCCAGCAGGGTAATGTGTTCTTCTGTAGTCCTCAGTCATAGCTCYTTTATATAAGGATTTCTCCCATGAAGTGCTTTTGGTTCCCTCTGTATTTTGTCATTAAGCATTATAATTTAGTGCATGTGAGATAGCACTCTAATAAAGGGAAGTTTTGGTGGTTTTGTTTTCTGATGATTTGAGCTGTTGGGGGTAGAATCAGAAGAGAATAAAATTTGGGCAAAGTACTGTTGAATGCTCATTCTGAAGATTTTGAAAGTGCATATATGGCAGTAAATCTCATTTATAGGGGACAACATGGAAAAGAGACCACTCCATTGGCAACATCTCCATTAGTGCTGCACTTAATGGAGGTAATGCATATCTGTCACCACCTGAATTCTGAATTATCATCAGTCATCTCGTCTTCAGACATTCAGATCTCTAGCAGTTGCATGCCATTGGAGGCCTAGCTCTGCTACTTGCCATGATTCAAAGAGGCAACTCTAATATTAACTATTTAGATTGCCTTTCAAAGGAGTTGATCTATGTCAAAGTGCTCTAGAAGAAAGGTCCAGATGTGTGCATGCACACATAAATACTTACTAGGTTATTTATTCCACCCTATGAGGTTTGGCATGGTACTGAGTATAGGAATGAGAGCTTTGTACACATACTAATTCACTTTGGGAAATGCTTTTAATCATGTTACTTGTGCTAATCTAGAGTAAAAAGAAGCTTTACGTAACATCATTTCAAAGGCAAGGCATTTCTGTTCTTGTTTTTCAGATCTATAAAGAGTAATTGTACATCTGAAATGATTTTGAGAAGAATGTAATGTGCCTCAGCATATGTTTATTAAAAATGTGCTTTCTAAATTGAATTCTGACTTCATCTGAGCCTGTTTTAAATTCGGGGTGTCTCTGTAGAGGGCCTTCACTGGAGGCCCTAATACAAGTGGAAAGAAAAGCATTGAGTCTGTGAAACTTCAGAGCATTTTAACTATATAGGTCTTGTCTTTACTTTTCCCCAGGTAGGGAAATGAAAGGAAAAGATGAATTTAAAGATGTTCTGCACTAAGGAAATGTCGGGCTTTTTTTGTCAAACTAGACTAGGCCTTGCGTTTATCAGAACAGTTAGTATTTGAGTTAGTGGGCTACATGCCTGGAGTCCAAAGGACCAGCATGGGCTTGATTTAGTGAACTCTAGACTTTGTTTTCCACCTCTGAGGTGAGTGTGGTGCTTATGGCTTATCATTGATTATTCTTGGGTGCATCTTCTCCTTAGCTTGTTAGAGTTGTCACTTATTGGGGAAAAAAGTGAGGGGAAAAAAAAGCTTTGCAAATTAGTAGCTAGGTAGTTGGGATGAAGTTAAGAGGTCTAGTTTTTAAAGACTTTCTTACTTTTGGAGTTGAGAGACTCTCTTTTCTAGTCACAAATGGTCTCATCTCATCTAAACTGGTTCAAATATTCCTTCAGGCAATTCATTTTAATGGGGGGGAAAAAAAWAACTTCAGAAAATCCCTGACTAGGTATATTCCCTGGGAACGATATCTCCTGGATCTTAGTTTCTTTGCACTTGACACATTGGCACAAGAAAAGTCTCTAACGAGATGCAGGAGCTGGCCCACCATTCATCTCTCCCGGGTGCCCGCTGAGCAAAAATTTGCTATATGGTTGTATGCAGTAATTAACTTGGTTTAAAAATACTACAGTCTTTAATGGTTCCAACTGCACTTCCTTTCCTGTTGACTAGTAGAAAACTAAATACTATTAACGTATCAATAAGATTTGGAGTTTAAAACCTTTTTTCCAGCCACTTTTTTTTCTTGATGAATTTCTGTTCTCAAACATAGTGGAGAAACAGTAGTAACTCATATCCAGTATGTTTATCTTTCAGTATCTGTAGGCCAGACATCCCTACACAAGGAAGGGAGAACAAAGTTAGTTGTAGGAGACCTAAGTATAGTTTACTATCATCTGTGGCTTGTTGTAACTGCTTGCTGGGCCTCATTGCTTTAAAAATGTTTAATACTGCCTTGTGATTTTAATTCTACTATTGCTGTAGTTGTAGACAATTTCTGATAAAAATTAGGACCAAAAAGAAAAGAATATTACCTTTTATTTCGCCACTTGGAAATATCTCACTTCTGATATATTTTTTTTCTCTCTTCCCGTATTTTTCAAGGGATCATTCCTGCTTCATGGATCATATAAGGAAATGATTGAATAATTATTTACAAACAAAAATGTTTTCAACAAAACATTCTCCCCCTCTTTTTTTCTTCTCTCCAGTGTCAGAGCAAAAGCATGCCCAAATACTTGAACTTTATTTTGCTGTTCTGTGCATGAGACATAATTACATATTGGAAGAAAATCAATTTCAGAATCTTATGCTTTGTGCCTAGGAGTGAAGAAAAAAAGGGGGTGTGGTGGGGGGAAGGCCATAGGGGAGAAGTGTAGCTCRAGCTCTGGTAGGCCTTTCCTGATGGATTAGTCTCTGATGATAAAATAATTACTACAAAAGCTTAAAGTAGCTTTGAGGTAGCTGCTACATATATCAGATCCCTAGACAGTCCAATAGTTGAAGACCATATATTTGGGAGACTTTTAGAAGGGCTCCTTTGTCTGGATTTCAGCGTTTATATCTTACATAATGTGGATTGTAGTTCTGATCCGCAGGACATCACTGTTTTTGGAAAGGCTTCTGTAGTCTATGGCAGATTGTGGGTTGGACTCTGTGTCTGTACTTGATCAATAACCACTGTGATACTGGATGAGCAATGAAGCTCTGCCATTTCTCTTTGACTAAATGGAAGATGATTGAGTTGCAAATTGTAAAGCAAAAACAATTTTTTATCACAGTATTCAGCATTACACACCTGGTACCACTCCTTTGTATGTTATGGCAAACTAATCTCAAATTTAACTTTATATAAAATCCTGCTTTATTTTCAAGTCCATTGCAGTAATAGAATAACTAGGAAAGTTTGGATTTCCATGCATTTAAAAAAAAAAAAACCCTTTCTGAGTAATGAAAATCTTGAGTCTCACAGATAAACTGTAAATATTTCAAAAAGTGTATGTTAAGGGTGGGAATTCTTTCAGGGTGACATTAGCAACACTGGCACAAACTGCAGCACATTTTTAAATTAACTTATTTTTCTTTTCCCTGAGTTTACAATGCATGCAAAATGCTGATACGGTTCAGGGCACTGTTCGTACAATGCAATGGAAGCAGATTTAGCTTTGAGTTTGTCCCAGCATATGAAATGTGAAGGGAGGAAAAAAAGCTTTTACCCTCTGCTTCTACAACCTTGGATTCAAGATAAAAGGATAGGGTTTAAATTAAAATTATAAAATGAGAAGAAACCCCTAAGTACAGGGAGTACTGGGGTCTGCCTCTCGCCCATTTCCTTGTCCTTCAGGCTTCTGTGCCCATTCACATTGTCCTGCCTTTTTATCACTGCTTTGAATGGAAAAGATTGGGGAGGACAATGGTTGTGACTGGTCACCAGTGCCGGTCTGCAGTAGACAGCAAAAGCTGAGGTGAAAAAGCTGCAGTCTGCACGAATGCTGACAGAACTTGGAGTCTGCAGCTAAGGGACCTGCATTAATTAATACTCGCTGTTCTGCACATATAGGGCAGTGATATCTGGAAAACATTAACATGGAAAACCTCCATCAACTCACTTAGAAAYAGGGCAAATTGTTAAAGCCTTTGTTTTGCTAGCAGATTGTGCCTGAARGTGCTGTGCAAGTGACCAACTTAACCAGGACACAACCAAGACTGACTTTTTCCAATAGACTTGCATACTTTTTAATGACAGATTTGGATTGATTAAGGGAGGACTAAAGAAAATCACTTTTTAGTGGTGAAAAAGAACAGTTTTGGTAATGGAGGAAGAGTTCTCTATTYCTGAACATCATTACTTTTTTTTTCTGTCTGGATATTTGTTCTTTCTCTAGTACTTTACCTGTGATGTCTTGCAATACAGAGAGAAATTTAACAATAGTGTATGAGATGAAGAACTAAACAAGATTCTCAGTCAAATCCCTCCCCAATAGTAGAATGGAAGTTTCTGTATTGGCGCTCTTCAGAAAACAGTGGTCTTGTGTACTAGTTGGGGCTGGATAGTCCTTTAAAATTAGTGCAGCTACTTGGATTTGCAGCATCTGCAAAACTGACTTTTCTCCTTTTTGAAGGAAACCAGAGGGAAAGTGCATATGGGGGCACTGGTGGAAGCAGCCAAACATATAGTGGTGTTTCTTCTTGTTTCATCATATATTGCGCATGGAACTAGTGTATGTCACTGAGGCCTCTGTTCCATTTTTAGCTAGTTTCATAATGCAGGCAAATCAGCACACCTAGCAAGAGGAAATCCTCCCAGCACATTTTGCTCTCTGTGTTCCCTGCAATTATTTCAAATCAGATCTTCTCTGCAATTAGACAGACAACTTCCATTAATTACRGAGCAAGAAGATTCCTGCTTGGAAGGTTAGAAGCCGCCGTTGTCGGCGTGCCATCAGGAAGGAGGCAGCGAGCGAGGACGAGGCTGCTGCCCAGAGCAGGGCTGGGCCTTGAAACGYGCCATTGTTCCTCTCACTGCGAGTGGCTACTGGGTCCCTCTTACTTGCTGTCTTTGAGCAGTAACCTTGTCTACTGGATGTTCACTAAAATGACCTTTGAAGGAATGTCATGTTGTGATGACTACATGAGATCATATATAAACAGTTAATATTCTAAAGACCAAACTGAAAAGTATCAGTTAATTTGTAATTATTTGTAGCTGAATATGTACATGTGTGCTATATATGCACCCACACATATTCAACCACTTCTGTGAAAATATTGGTGGAAGTCGAGGATTGTTTATGAAGACCTTGCTGTTCAATTCTTCATGCCCCAAATTTATGGGGTAGCAGACATCTCATAATATTTACATTTCTTTAGCTGTGTGCTCAGTGATAGTAACCATGTGGCACGTCCTGCAATATTTTATTAACTCCCCAGAAACAAGAGAACTGTCGTAGAAACAAGTACTGTGGTAGAAAATGCTGCAAGATCCTTGTGCTAAGAAGGGAAATAACTGAAGTGAGTTATTCTCAGAAAGGTCTTTTTTAAATCTCTTCTTGTACTGAAGCAGCCTACACACTGTATTACTGTTGGGATTTTCTTCTTGTTTTATTCAGAAAGCCTCATATATTGGAGAATTTAGTTCTCTTTGCTTATCTTTCAAGTAAAACAGTAACAGATTGGTACCACTCCGAACAAAATAGAGGATAYAAATGACATATATTAGAACAAATGATAAAAATCACTTTAGCAACATTATTTTTAACAATTGCTCCCAAAACACTGTGTTAGTAGATCAGATCATATCTTTCAGGCTTTAACACATCATGGATGGGGCAGAGGCACGTACTTTTTAAGGTATGTTAGTGAGAAACTTCGGTGCTTCTAACGGCAGCCTCATGTTAGCTCTAACTTCCATCTCCAAACTAAAATATGCTTTCTTTCCAGGCACTACAGTGAGCTATTTTARTTACCTCAGTATGTTTATGATAAGCAGTGCAGCAATTACAAAAAACTGTGAAGTGTTGGGGATATACCTGAGATACCCATCGCTGCAAAAGCAGGAGGAAAGCAGCAAAGGAGATGAACTAAATGAAAAACCTGAGTGAAGAGAAGTAAAAAGAAATGTGAGGTGAAGAGAAGTAAAAAGAAATGTGAGGTGAAGAGAAGTAAAAAGAAATGTGAGGTGAAGAGAAGTAAAAAGAAATGTGAGGTGAAGTGGTCCGGAAAAAAGTTCGGAATTCTTGAAAAATGGAAGACTGCAAAACATAAGAAAATAAAAAATAAACTCAGTCTTTTTTTTTTTTAAAAAAAAGGAAAAAAAAACCCACAGAAAAATGAGGCACATGTTTCTGTGAGATTATCCTAAGAGAAAAGTGGCATAGTGGTCTCTGGAGTTAATTGCTGAAGGCTTAAAGTTGTAAACTGGTGAAAAAAAAACACACTTTCAAGCTTATACTTTTAATTGAGTGAAAGAATAACAACCTTCAAATAAATAGAAACAAATGTTTCTCTTTCAAGGAAAATAAATCCCCAAAACTTAGGTTGAGAAAACACTATGTAAGCAGATAAGTGGAGGAACAAGGCTTTCTTCCCTTTTGTTCTTGCAGGTAGACCTAACAGACATGTATGGGATTGAAAAATGTCACATGGTGAATCAGGTTTSCTATGCCTGAGAAGGACTGAGTAGCCTCAGAGATTATTATTTTTAATAAGCACCATATGAGTAGGATAATGTTAGAGAATCACATGTACAGTATTAAAACTTTTAATCTTTTATTTTTAGAGGTAGCCAGATTATTCCCATGATTGTTGCCTTTTGTTAGGCACCTCTGAAATACTGAAGTTACCAGTAACATTAGAAAGTATTTTTTGTATATTAAATGCTACTATGATAGACCATAAAAACTATCATATGAAATGTGGCCTACAATTAGGCTCACTTGAGTTGAAAGGTACACCTGCCCTTGCCAYGTTTTGCTGTAGGGGTAGCACAATGTGCAGTATGACCACCCTTGCTGTGAATTGTGCTGGGCGCACATCCCAGAGCCGTCCACGTCCTTGTGCACTGAGAGTTGGGTCARGGACCTTTCTCATGTGGCCGTTCCTTTCCACAGTTCACACGAGGCTGCCTTTCTGGAAGAGGCCCCATCTGCTCTTGCCCGTGCAGGGTTTGTCCTGCAGATTGCTGAGCAAGGGCTGGCATGCGTATGGGGCCTGGGTGTGGGTATCTGTCATTCGAGGGCTAGGTAGCTCTTCCTCCTCCTCAAGGCAATAAAACAAGTGCCTGTTGATTTCATCTGTTATTTCATCTGTTCAAACCCATGCTGGAAAGTTAATAAATACTTGTCAGAACATATTCTGAATATAAGTTAGGTTAGAAGGCTATTAAACAAAGAACATAGCCAGTGTCTTAGATATATATACATATATATATTATATAGGATGAGGGGGAAAAAAAMCCCAAGTTGTAACCATTTGCTAATAAAAACTGATGTGGGATTTACATGCTTATGTGAAAAAAGAACCTGGAGTGTAATACTAAACACACTTTAAAAGTGCATCTTTGAGCTTTCAAGTAAAATGAGAACATCTGCACCAGTTGSATTGAAGCTGCTTGTCTATCAGATATGGGCTGTTTCCAGCCCATCTTTTACTTCACAGAAGCTTCTCTTGCAGGAAATGGTAATAGGAATGTTAAACAGGCAGCAGTAGTGGCTGAGTTAAAATGGGAGTTTTGTTTTTGCAGCACCTGCCCCTTCCACAAGGTCTTTTGCTGGGATCTGCTGTAGTTTTGTTACCGATGCAACAGGGTTATATCCCACATACTTTCAGAAAGGAAAGGTGAACTTGTCTTAACCACGTGGTATTTTAAAAAGCACACCTAATGAGAAAAGTGAAATGTTTAGCTGTTAAAGCCTTGCTGACTTTTCATCAGTTTCATCACAATCCAAACAAGATTTGAAAAAAAAATGGCCTGGTTTTATGCTCAAAACTTCTACTGCTGGTCTCAAAACTGAGATCCGTTTCTTGCTCTGTTGGTTGGCCAGTCACAGATAAGGTCAGAATTAGCTAGGTCTATGAAAAACCCTCTCGGAGCTAAGCTCAACTAAGGATCCCGTGTGTGTGTTGGTGGTAGTGGTATTACCTCRTCTTATGAAGATTTATTCTGACATRTGCTGCTATTTCCTGTTGCCTCTTAGGCTCTTTGCACAAAGGCAAATAAAGACCTAGGCAGTGACCAGCATGTGTTAGAAAGTTAAGTAACAGCATTTTGAGTTTTCAGCTGTCTAGAGGTTGTGTGTGTTACAACTTGTTTTTAAGAAATTTTGAGTAAAGAAAATGAACTAATCTGATCCATCYACCATGTATTTGTGATTTTTTTTAAAGAAATTTTAAAAATCTTCCATTTCTATCCTAAATTTTACTACTCTGATATTAAAACAACAACAAAAAACCCTAAATATTGAGAAATCTTACTCTTTTGCATATAAATGCATTTATAGGTAGCCTGCCTTTCTTCTGGGTATCTGCATACCTGGGTTACTTAAGGAGTTCACATATGGCTGGGTTATTTAAGGATTTACAGCTCAAGGTGTTYGAAGCATATTAATGCTTATGAAGTGTTGAAGATGTACAGGAATATGATCTCGCATGCTGTATATAAACTTTGGTTTGCTTCATGATCCTAAGCATTCCCCCAAACAATTTCCCTCTCTGTTACACCTAATACCATGTGGCTTGTTTCCATTGCACAAAGCTTCGTGATGACAGTTTCTGTGTAATTGCAAAGTACTACTGTTTTTAACTGAACCACTCTCTCTCAAAGTTGGCTAATCACTAGTTCAATGAGGATGAAAATGTGTTTTTACACCACCTTGCCATGGCAACCTGCCTAAGTGAACAGGAAGGTGGTTAAAAGAGCTTCTCTCCAAAGACTCTGCTGTGAGATGCTGCATAAAGGCTTTTTAGTATTGTAATGTGATTAAAAGTACCTAAAATTACTTCCTCTTGTTTACCTTTTAATCAGTTACCCAAATCTGCTCTCATTAAAACCACATAAACTATGCTTTTTTAATCAGTTACCCAAATCTGCTCTCATTAAAACCACATAAACTATGCTTTTTTAAAAAAAAAAAAAAGAAAAAAAAAAAAAGAAAAAAAAAAACTTAGATGAGTTCTAAGTATGGGTCAGAACCTCAGGTATGGATTTTGTTAAAATTCTACAATTTCTGAAAATGCTTGGGACTCTTCACTCAAGTGAGAAAAAATGTCCTGTAAAGGTAAAATTATGTTTTATTCTTTTACTCATTCTGATTATACTTAGTTCTTCCTTGAAATCTTTCAGGTTTGGAGATAGTTGGATGTTAGTATATTTTTTTTTAAAAAAAAAAAAAGTTTCTTGGGGATTGTAAAAGCTCAGAAAATGATTCTTGCTCTACAAGTCTTCTGGTCATGTTGGAACGATCATTAGTCTTTTCTGTGGCATCCATGGCGAGCTGGGCCCGTGTGCAGCGTGGTGAAGCTAGGCAAGGCGAAGGAAAGCTCGGAGCAGCCTGTCTTGCACAGCCTGTCTCGCAGAGGCTGCGCTGAGCGACGCTAACCTGCTCTCACTTCTCCTGGTTAGCCCTGCTGACTGGTGATTACTCCTGGGTTCTGTTTGGCCCTTGCTGTTATCAGAAGGGGCCTTCATGTCCTACCATAGCAAGAGTTGAGAGCGTTTAGCACTAATGCAGTTTGGAGAAGATATCACAATGAATCTTCACTGAATTTTCATGAACTGGCGTCATCTTCATCACTTGTTTCAAAAGTGCCATGATGAGCATAGGTGCAATTTTGACCAACTTGTTCCAGAGTACTGTGGATAGGATTAATCTATCTTTGTATTTTTCAGTATACAAAGAGAGTAAATTTAAAAGAGACCAAATGCAATGATTCTCCTTCCAGAAAGAGAATTTCTCTCTCCAAAGCACCAAGGAAATATCTGAAGGAAATGGAGGCAGTATTGGCGAGAGACCTTTATCTTCTCTGTTATCAAGAGAGGCACTTGGAATACAGCCTGGGAACTCTGAGATATAGTTTAGGGCAGTAGTTCCCAGGTTTCCTGGCAGGATTTGAGGTTGCTGAGCCCTACTCCTGCATGAACCAGGCATTGGAGTAGGAGAGCATCTGACTTTGAGGCCTGGAAGTAAGGGGGAGATTTATTTCACAGGTAATTCCTCCAAAATCCATGCTAATATCTAGTTGTTTGTTTATTTTCAGAGCAGTTGGCTATATAAATCCAGTGATACAAGCTTAGTAGTCCTCGGACTAGATTAGCAGATTGACATCCTCCATGTTCCTCAGCCCCTTTAATGTTTCTCTGACATGTGAGTTTGTGAATAGCCTTGTGTTATGCTTACTGCCAGCGTGGCTGTGGGAGAGGTTGAGGGAACGAGAACAGGCTGCCTGCCCTTGGCCAGGCAGTATTTGCTTTGTCTTCTTAAATGGGTAGAGTTGTGTGCAACTGCAAGAGAGCAAGTCCCCGCAGCTCTGGAGGCTGGGGTTCATTCACAGCACAAAGTGGAAGGCTGATTTCTTTCATCAAATTTGTGTGGTGAAGTGGTCAAAAGGCTCTAGCTTTCTTGCAATGGGATAGCAGGGGCTCTATGAAGAGCAGACCTGACTGCAAACCCAGAGAGCGCGTATGAATGTGCATCCTCTAGGGTGGGCACCAGCAGCCATCTCTCTGTAGGGTAGAAGAAGGAAAAAGGACACTTTTCTGTTTTTGTTGAAGCTCTACTGTTGAGCAGAGGAGGATGAAAGATTAATGTTGCCAGGCGGAAGGAATACGAGAGCAAATACGGTGAAGGCTTTGGAGCTGGACTGCTTACAAGACTGTTAGTGTCTCTGGTCCCTATTTTGCAAACTTCTTAAGCAACCATTAGAATAAAAAAAAGTGTTTTCTGGAGTGTTCTTTTGTTTGGTTTAAAGTAGATTTTTAACGTACTTGCCACTGGTTGCTCTCCAGAGAAAAACTTTTTCAAATAAGGCTGTTGCTGTGAGGGAGCCTCTGTGTGTCATCTATCTACAGGAATATCTTGGTCATATTTTTCCTGYTGCATGCAAGGGGCTTGATTTTTGCATATGACTTACTTTTTCTCAGGGAAAAGAASTATTTGTTTTGCTCAGGGTATTTTCAAATAGTATCTCTTGATTATTCTAACTTATATTGTGTATATATTTAACAGATATATTGTTTGCCATGCAAGTCAAGCAAAGATGCTTATTATGGAAAACCATATGTGTTGGCTCTGGGATTATTTTCCTCTGCCTTAATTTACATTTTTTTTTCTTTTTTTTAAGTTTGGGGTAACAAAAACTTTATTTTTTCACTACAGAAAATGTTTTCTCATGAGAAATATTTATTATATGCTAAATGTATTAAATAAAGAAGGAGAGACAAAAAAGGCAGGAGAAATAGGGAGATGGGAATTTTTTTTTTTTTCACAAGAAAAATTAAAATCTCAAATCCAATTTTTTTTTTTTCCTTTTAAGGGCTATCCATTTTTTCCACAGTGTTAAGGTGAACATCTCTTTAAAAGTCTGTGAAGCATTTTCACTGTCTGTCATAGCCCCTCATTTTTAACTTCTCCAGTGTGATGACCTTAAAAATGTTGAATGTGTAAAATCAGAAAGTTGAAAATACCAATTTAGGACCAATTGATTGAAGGTATAGCTTTTATCAATAAAAATTCTCTGGCAGCTAGAGATTATATATTGGAGAATTTTCTGCCCAAGAGGGGAGGAGATGAAGGAAAGCTATCAATAGAAATAGTGACCTCCCTCCTGATTTTCTGCCTTCGGTGGCAGAGTTCCAGCTTGCTTATAACTTAATATGAAGAAAAATTAGTTTAGGAAAGACTGACATGGTTATGTTTTTTCTTTTTTATTTTTTTTCCCCTCTTTAGATACCTGCCTAGCTGTTGCTGTTACCCCTGGGAGCCAATCCTAGCAAAACTGTGCAACTTAGTATGCAGGAGCAGATGCGAGATCTTCTCGAAACGTGGTGCAGAAGTGGGGCCTTCAGCTCCCCTGGAAGGAAGGCGGTTGGGCAGGAGGGACATTGAGTGCTGAGAGGAGGCCTCACGGGGCTGAGCAACGAGGCTGCCTGCRGCTCTGCAGAAACAGTAAGTGATGACCACACAAATCCTGCCGAGGGGAGGGAAAAGAGGTGGCATTTTGGAATGCAGAGGGCTCTCTGAAGGTGAAAAGTAGTTAGCTGAAAAGAAAACCTCTAAAAATACAAATAATATGACTTTTGTCAGCACTCTTGGGCTTCAAGTGTGTCCGCTATGGAGCGTTTTTATGACTGCTCATGGGAGCAGTGGTGCCTTGTTTGCTTTGATGAAGCATCTGTTGTTACCTGTAGCTGGCTTGGAAGTAGTGTGTTGTAGGGTGGAYGCTTGTGAAGGGCTTTCAGTACACCGTGTAGGGTGCAGAGGGAGTTGTTCAGGGCATTGTTTTGYTTTCAGATGTTTGTGTCATTCAGTGGAGACCCCTTTTGTTAACCATTTAGTCTGGTTAAAAGTGATTTCAAGGTAAGTTCAAATAAAAATTTACTGAAATACTATATTCATAAGGGACATAAATGAGGGAAGGAGAGAAGGAAATGTATCAGAACCCGGCAGGAGACTTCTCTCCCCTTGGAGCTGAGAAATCGAATTCAGACAACTYGCAGGGTGGGAGAAAGTCTGAGTGTTTAAGTCTTTGAAGGACTATCYACCTAGTGCAGAGTGGTGAGTCCTTTGCCCCCTCTGTTTTCTAAAGCAGACTTAAATGCTTCTCTTGCCRAGGTGCAACCTTATAAGACGTCAGAAGACTGCAAGGATATAGTCTTGGGTGCTGTCCGTTGCCTTTGGGTGCTATGAGCAGTCATGGCTTTTGAACTCCGTGTGCCTGCAAGAAAAGCACCTCACTCCCTGTGCTGTGCAGGAAGTGAATAACGGTGACTGAGCTTAAAAAAAAAGCACCACTACCACCACCCCAAAAAAAAAAGTCTGTTATAGTGTAGTGTTTGGAATTAGTATCTACTAATACCTTTAAGTATACTAGCTACAATAAGAATAGTTACTATTTTATCTATAGTAGTAAAGATTTTGAGGAAGAAAAGTGCTCTCTTACAAGTTTTATATTTTTCCACTTAGTGGAGYTATGAAAATCTTTTTTTCTAAGAAAGTAGATCTGTAAAACTAGAGAGAGATTCAGCTGCTAAACTTGCATCATGGGAATGGTGGTTGTTGCTGTTTAAAATGCCTTTAAAAAAAATTCTAAATGACTAGAGTAAAATTATGAAGAAGAGTATGGCAAATAAGAAGGAAGGRAGGAAAAAAAAAGTGGGTGGAAATGAGGTATGAAAGTCAAATCAGTGGAATCCCCCAAAGAGTTGGGGAGATTCCCAGTCTGCTACCTAAATCTGCATGCTCCTATGCTCCTGACCTTGATGTCTTTAAAAGCTTCACCAGGTGCTGTGTGCACCTTGCCTATGATCCATCCTCCCCATGGATGCTCTTTCATCCAAGCCTCCTGAGAAGGAAGCAGCCTGGCCGTGCTCTAGGGAGGGCTTTCCTGCACACATGAGATGAGTCCTGATGCGTGACATCTCGCTGAGCTAGCCCAAGGATGAGTTTCCCTCTGTGCACGTGTGCCATGGTGAGAGAGAGCTTGTCCTGGAGCAGGGACCTGCGGGGACAGAGCTCGGGGTGCTCTTGCAGGTATCGGCACTGCTGTCCAGGAGACAGAGCTGCTCAGGGTTGGGTCAGAAGGGATGGCACTATTTAGGCAAAGCTGATAAGTGCTGCTTRCACTCTGTATTAGCAGAATGATAAAATATACTTAAATATACTGCCAGTGGAACATTTGGTATGATGGTGTTTTTTCTCATGCCATGCTTGATATGCTCATTAAAAATAAGAGATCCTTCTGGACAAATTAATTCTTTACTTGGATTGGCTGGGCTTCTTTTGATGAGTTATGAATAGTAGTCAAATATTTTATAACAGAATATGTTCATTTTGCTGTTGGATTAGAGAGATGTTATTTTTCTGTGTTTGGGAATTTGTTAGCTTGTTCAAAAATAAAGCTGCTAGTAATGTAGCTCTAATTTTATTTCAAAATAATAGATTCTAAGCATATTAAGTGATGAACACACATCCATGTTAAGCTATTTATACTCCAGCAAGCCCAGCCTAAATACAAAGAATAGAAGACACGCGAGGAGCACTGAATTAGTAAACCTTTCCACCTCTCTTGCCCTTTGACTCCAAAAGAATGAGCAGACTCAGTCTACTTGACCACATCCCAGTGCATCGTACACAGAAGCTGATCTARCACTGGCTACTAATTATCTGTAAAATAATATACAAGGTAGTCTTACTGAACTGCGACCATCTGTTTTTTTACCTGTGCAAGTACATGAAATAAAAAAAACGTGTGCTGCAGATGCTGGGAGAGGAGGGGGAAGCCAGTCAACCCGAGACAACCCAAGCCAGCAGTGCTAAATTGCACTACCAAGCCCTTTAGAAAAGGTTTCTTTAGAAAAATCACTATTTTTATGCTTTCTTAATAAACATAAACTGTAAGCTATCTAATGGTAGCAATTCTGTACACAATGTTGTATTTTTKGTAGAAGTAGGTTCTGGGGATACTTGCATTATGCATTTGTGAAATGCAGCGGAGAATGCAATCAAAATGCTAATRTAGCTTCTCTGTAGTATTCAAATAAGGATTTCTGAAAATATAAAACCAATAGGGTAAAAGGTAGGGACCCAGAGCCTTCCTGCCCGCTGGTCAGGATGTGCTAGCTGAGTTGTGGATGGGAGGCTGGGGAAAACGATGAGACGTGCGGAGGTCAAAGGAAATAGGGAGAAATAGATGCTCTGTTCAAAGAATAAAAGAGTGAGTCAGTGGCTTTTTTACTGCTAAAGTGTGTTCTGTAAATAATATTTTATGCATTTTGAAAATGGATAAGGTGATGTGTCTGTGGAAATAAAGTGTAAGCAGAATACTGAAATGGGTAGTAAATTCTCTGGTTGAAGTGTCTTGGAGACAGAAATGGCAAATTTGATAAGGGTGTTGGTGTGTTTGGTTAAGGGCAGAGCATTATGGTCACAGTGCAGTAGCACAAGTTGTTGTGTTGGGGGACCAGAAAGGGCTGACAGAGAGTAGTAGTGACATCGCATGCTTGGCTCTTACACACACACACACACACACACACACACACACACACACACACACACACACACACGTCCCACGAAGAAGGCTGTTAGCAGCCTCATGCCCTAAAATCAGTGACCCACACTTGCTAGATCACTCTCTTTGGTCCTGTTATCCTCAGTGAGAGAGTAGATGTGGACATGTGCTCTTTATTTTTATGTGCATGTTCTCACATTTGCTATTCTCCAGCATTGTTCTCCTATTTTGTTTGTTTTATTGTCCTATATAGTCAGGAGTCCTTTTGCTTCATTCCTTAATTCCTCCAATGGTTCTGACTATTTTGACTTTTATACCGACGCAGTATAGACCTGATGTTTTCTCAACAAGCAGTTAAACACTGCTGTAGAAGCACATGATGAAGTGCTTGTGGTAATGCTGCACCAGGCAATTCTTGCCAATGTGATGCTGGACTTGTAGTAAGAAAGCACTTGCTTCCTACTCCTTGCTTCCTGCTCCTGTTAAGTTATGTCTCTGTGTGATTACATGCTTAGCACATGTGCTTACATGCATGAACACTGCAGCTATTGTGCTGGGCACTTTCCAACTAGATACCTGCACAGTCAGCTTGGGGCTTCGCTGTTGGCTCTGTTTGCTTGAGGGCCACAGGTCTGAGTGTCAAAATCCATCTTAATGAGTAAAATGATCTGTACAGGCTTGAACATCTGAGTTGAGCTGTCACATTGTTATGCAAATCAATTTAGAAACTACTATTTAAAATGAAAAATACTAATCAAGTATTGTCTAACTCCCTGACCGGTCATAACACTCGACTGTGTATATTCAGTCTTTGATTTCTCTCAATATCTGAAAGAGAAAATCAAAGCAAGAAAGATGCCTACRTATATGTACTGAAGCAAGTCTTCAATGATTTTGAGTCTTAGCTTCTCATCTCTGACAACATTATCCGGTCCATGTTTCTCAAATCTGGCTTTATATGAAGCAACATTACAAAAGAAATTCCTTGTTTATAAATTCTTATAATAGCTAGTCCAAAGGAATTTTTTTTCAAAAAAAGGTATTTCTGAATAGCACCTTAGTGCCTTAGTTACAATACAAGCACGTATGTATATGAGACRCTTTCATGGAAGAACAGATCCATGGGAGGCAAAGCACCATCAAATCTCTGTTCTGTTTTACATTCCCTCCTGTTTGGCACCCACTCGTACATTAGCTTGCCAAAAGAGAAGCTTTACAATTAGGTATGTTAGCACAATTATGCATTTTTAAGCGATGCAAAATAAAGCCCTCAGTRATATGATGAATAATCTTTTCTCTCAGTGTTTTTTTTCTAATTATTTTTAAACAATGCACCCATTGTAGCTTCATCAGTATGATACTGGGGCATACAAGCACTTTCAAAGGGAAATGAGATCTCATGCTTCAGAGAATAAACTGGTCTGTATGGTCCTAAAGAGGTTGTTATGTTCGTGCATCACCGCAGCATTGGAGGACTTCCCAAGTGTGTCTAACATCTGTTGCTGTTTGTTCTCTCATCCTCTTTCCAGAGAGGAAAGCATGTGCAGCAAAATATCTGGTTTTGGTGAGGTTTTGGAATTGTTCTGTGCCTACTTGCTTGTAATCGTTAGGGAGAACATAGCCAAGAAAGGATCTTTTTGGAAAATGATGCGCTCGTTTGCTGAGGGAGTTTGTCYGGTGGATTTGGACCAGCTCTGAGGAAAAGTGTATCTTGCATAAAGGTAAACCTCAGTGTTGCTGTGGGGYAATCACACTGCTGGAGTAGCTTAACTGCTCATCACAACTTCCTTTCGGTGCTTTGGATGACTTTGTCCTGGTGGCTCTGTCCATTGCATATGCAGAATTCAGGAACCAAGCCCTTAAATGTTGTGTCCACTTCTATCTGTCATCAGCAGACAGTAGCAAGAGCTGCTGTGGGCTCTGGTACTCCTTAGGACCTTCTGATGGAAGCATGTTTCAATTTATTGCCTTGGCCATACGTGCAGGAAGRTTCTGGACACACTGAGGAGCAGGAGGCAGAGCTCCCTGCTGTCGGACAGGRCAAAATGCTTCTGCTTTCTGTCTCGCCTCTCTCATTGACTTCTGCTTCCTGTGTTTTGAATCCAGTGAATTGGTCACCTTCAGTCTTTGCCTTCAAATCAACTTTTTAATTTTTTTCYCAATTCTTTCTGTTTGTATTATCTTGCTTGTTAGAGGAGAAAAAATAAGTAAATGAGARGAGCTCAGTAAGGCACTAGTGTGCAAGGCTTCTCCAGAGCTACTTCCATGCTAGGGACCTACGTGCTCTTTTGGAGCCCGTGGCTGCTGATGACCCCGGTGGTCAGCAGTGCATGAGATGAGTTGCCAGGTGAACRCAGCAGCTGAGAGCCGTGACAGTCGCGTTCCCCTCGCCTTGGGGCCATTACCTTGGTAGTAATCGTGGCGCTCTACCTGTCAAGGAAAGGTTACTTTGTAAAAAGTGCTATCCTACTGAGAATGGATTATTTACTGTTTTATTCATTGTTCCTGTTTTGTATTTCATATATTCATGGAACAGAGCAATCTGTAGCAATTGAAGATATATTTTATTTACCAAATCTGATTCATCTGTCATGCATTTTGCACATTTATTTAACATGTTTTGTTACTTTTTGTTTTCCTTTTTATTCTGAATTCTAATAAGAAACAAGTTTAATATCAGGAAACATACAATTCTTTTCCTGGAATCTTTGTTTTTACTTAACATATATTTACACATAATCTCTCATGGAAATTTACAATGCCATTTTATAGACTTTCTTTAATAAATAAATCCTTTTTTTAAACTTTTTAATTCTTACTGGGAAAAAGTGCTTATGTCAGCTGATTTAAAGAAATGGAATCTTCTAGCAGAAAAGAAGCAGCATTAAGTTCTATAGTTATGCCCTTTGAGGTAGATAAGTAAAATAATTTCTAGGTTAATGACAATAACAGTAGGAAAAATTGTATAAACCCGAAGTGTAAGTTCATATATTTGGTTTGTTTTATGTACGTCAGTAGACAACTCAGCATTCCCCCCTCAGGTATCTCCCTCTAGTGTGAAGGAAGACATTGCTGCTGGCTTTGAGGTGCTTTTTGTATTCAGTTTCCTCTGATCACTTGGTTTGATTATCCAGCTGTTCTGTCACAACATGTGCACATCAGAGTGGTAGAGCCGATGAATTACTGAGTTTGTTTTCCATGAACCGCAACGCCTCATGGGGAGAAAAAAAAAAAAAGTCATTGAAAAATAATGCGTGATTCTCACTGGTTTAGGCAGAGCCATGAATTATACCTGGGTTGAGTGAGAACTCCTGAATAAGGGCACAGAGAGATGCATAAGMTGTAGGACTGATAGATGACTCCAGCGAGGACATGGACTGTTATCAACCTTCAGCTGTGTCTTGCTGAGTGTTTGGGGCTGTGGTTTTTGTGCTAGGTGTTTTGTGCCAATGCTTTAGCCCACTGCAGAATGGCAAGGATCCGAAAATCCTGTCTCTCTCTACCACTCACCAAAGGACTCAGGATTTTCTACAGCTTTTTTTTTTTTTTTTTTTTTTCCTGATATCTGTTTATGTGCAACACCTATAAGCAGGTTTCTGGTGTATTTAGTATACTGAGTCTGCTTCTGTTACTGTGTAACTGTGCTCAGTAACGCAGTTATTTCTGGCTTGGTCGCTACTGAGTATGATTGCCTGCTAGTCTTTATTTTTTTCATCTCTTTCCCTCAGAATCTTCCTAACTCAAATCATCTCTGAAAATGTAGTAGTTGACACTCTACAACTTGTCTTGTGAGAGTTATATTAATTTGTGCTGTGTGTTTTTGTTATTTTTATGAGGTTTTTTTGCAATTTATGACTGAAAGGCTTCTGATATCATTGGTCATATGTCATGTCATATGTCGTATATCATGACATATCATTGGTCTCAAAGGCAAGGTTCATTCTTGCATGTAAATAGAACAAATGCAAAGCATAATACTTCCCTTAAAAACAGCATAGGACTTGAAACCATAAAGAAAATGACAGTGGGGTGAAGTGTTACAGGATAAAACCATAGTGACAAGTTACTGAAACGCAACAGCAGCTGGCTGAGAGTGCGTTATTTCCAATGTTTGGGAATTTTTGGCCTCTCCTCTTTAACTGTCATCCCTACAGCAGTTATTTTGGTTAGATCAGTTTAYTGTGCATTTACAATCTTCATTACAGGAACACCTCATAAAGTTTTGTGCAGATGTAAACTCTAGGAAAGATACATTAGCTTAACAAGATATRTTATTAGTGGAAAACAGCAGAGGGAAAAATGGAGATGTCTTCACCTCCTGTTTCCCACTGCAGCCCAAGGCACCTTCCCACTGTGCTTGTACCATGCAGGTAAGCAGGAGGCATGTTATGATTTCTGTTCCTTTGAGTGGTAGCTACTGTCAAATGCATAAGGAGAAAGGAATATTCTCCCTTGAACAGTGCCTACACCTCCCTTAAACAGTGCCTACTATCACCTACAAAAACARTAGTTACAGAAGCACTGAAGTTGGACGGTCAATGCTTTGCTTTTGAGCCTATGTCTTAGGTGGTAAGAAAGCAGAGAACATAGAAGAGGGACAATTCTTTCTGATATTATTTCATTCTTTTGGTAAGAACACACCAAAACTTTTTAAATCAACAAAAATCATGTGGGTGCTACAGTCATTTGTTTTCACACTAATAATAATGCACTGTCTGGAGCCTCAAACTTTCTGTAATTGTCTGCTTTTCTAAGATAGATTATGAGGAAGACATTCAACTAATATTTAAGTTGCAGGACTATCCCTTTAACTTAGCACTACATTGTTGTGAGAGCCTTTACTCTTGCAGTAAATGGCACCTTATGAATTGACAAGTACACCCACAYTACACATCCTAATCCTTGTCTTTGGTATATGAGAGTACTGATCATCAAATGCAACATTTCCACTCAAAATGCTACACTGAGAAATTGTTACAGGCAGTGTGTGTTATAGGTGAGTATCTGGTCTCAGATTAAATCAGTCCCAAGCCTTTCTATTCATTTGAGCTCTTCGGTGCTACCAACACCTTAGACGGCCTTGTCAGTAACAAAAAAAGTCACTTTTTCATCTGCATCTAGACACGATTGCTCACTGTCCAGTTTTACTAGCATGATGAAATTGTGCCACACTGAAGCACAGCTTTCAGTTAATAAAGTATATAGTGCTRCTGGGAGGGAGAGCAAGGGAAACTGAAATAGTGCTCCCTCTCTCTCTCTCTTTCTCTTTTTCTTTTTTTTTTTATTAGAAAAGGCATGTTAGCACAGTTTATAAAGATATCAGAAATACAGATCTATTTTTAATCACTTTATTTCATCTATTAAGATGAATATACCATGTAAAAAGCTGCAAAGTGATAGACAAAAAAGACCAAAGCTAATTGAATCAAGCTACGATATAGCTAGGTAGGAAGGAGCTGCTTAGAGCCTGCGTTTGTGATGTGCTCTGTCAGCTTTCCCCTCCAGTGTCTGAGGCTTACTTCCCTAGAAGACCMTGCTGTAGGAGGAAGGGCGTCAGTAAGGAGGGATATACGCAGTAGAGGAACTGTCTTGGCAATAATCCCAGTTTCCCCCYTAATTTGTCTTACGGCTGCCTTGTTTGAGAGTGGGATTCAGGCTAAATGGAAGTGATGTCCTGAGCAGCTGTCCTAAGTACATTTTGTCTTGGGCTGCTGTTCTTGAACTCTGGCAAGAACCTRTTTGCATTGGGGTAGTGCAAGGAAGCTTCATCCTGCTAACTGCTATCAATCTCTGTAACGGAGTACAGGCAACGTGTCCTGCCACAAAGGAAAAAACAAAAAAACACCAAAAAMCAAAACCCTTACCTTGCTGCTGTCATAGAGATAAGGAGGAAAATTGAGAGATGCTATCCAGATGCTTTTAGGTCATCATGTGTAATCTTTAAGTTTAAAGCTGCAACTCTTCTTACTACTTCTGTGTCCAGATGGATGYCTGTCATGTTGACAGGAGTCGTTAATGCAGATTAGGCATGACATTGCACTTTGGTGGGTGAAGATGACATCAATAAACTTTTGAAGATTAATTATGAAAAATGTTAAATTTTTTAAACGCTATTTAATAGTGGTATTTTTCTTGGAAGTAACATTCACTTGAAAGAATTTGTTAAATACAAGAAATTTAAATTCCCTTCATGCATTTTTTTTCTTCTACTATCTCACATGCTGTCAGAATTAACATGTGTGTCTGTAAAAGACTGATACAGAACTTTGCATGATCTCATCTGAGGATAACTTTTTTGGCTCCAGTTTCAAAAGCAGTTAGATATAGGCMAACACATGGTTTATGGGACTATTAATGCATATTCTTTAGGCACTGCCAAATGCCTTTCTCTGCCCAAGCCATGCTTTAATGGCCTCGTAAAAAACATGCCCTGGAGTGTCTTTGGAGTGTTAATATGTTCTTCTACCTGAGAATTTCATTTCTAAAGAGAKAAACTCTTCCAATACAGTTAATACAGTTTTTGTAGTAGAAGAATAGAAGTAGTCTGATAGATGGTACAATGCGTTATTTAAATCACGAGGATTTGTTGTGCCCTCTTATTTTAGGGCTATTTTTGCATAYGTTCTTTTAGTGTAATTCAACACTGTAGTCAGTGTCAACGCTGCCAAATATTYTTCATCTCTTAAAGCACACGCGTCTTTTGTTCTGCATTGTTCCATCTGATTTCCTTACCCTTTCAGCTCCACAGCTCAATCCAACGGTTGTTTTACTGGCATGAATGTTCCTTCCAACTTTTGTTTTCTGCTGCCAAAATAACTTAAAGACAAACCAACTAATTGGGAAGTGCAGTGTGTAGCAGTCTTTATTTATCACGGCTCTTACTAAAGAATACAAAATATGAAAGTGGCCCAGTGCCTAAAAGACTCTGCTAAAGTCAATTGGAGCAAGATAATGTTTTTATAAATTCCTCTATCTGGATACCATAGTGGTCAACATAAATGACTTCCACTGCTCTAATCTTTCTTTTCATTTGGAAGTAGACAAAATAGGGAACATGAAAGCTACGCTTTACTTTGTTTCCAAAAAGGCCACACTGCTACAAAATAAATTAACTTGAAATGCTGTTTGGTTAATTAAGTGCGACTGCTTAATTTGTTCTGACTGCACTGCTCAGATTTCAAGAAGGTAAGAAAGAAATGAAGGATAGATTAAAGAGAAAAGGCTGCTTAAAAAGTTAGTCTTTAGTTCTAAACATTCTTTTAATTTCTTATAAATGCCTATACAAGTAAGATGTTTTTAATGCCGCTCTTCCTCCTGCTCTTTTACTCTGCTTTGCTCTCAGTTACCCTTAATTAGTCTTTGGCCAAGAGAAGCATCTAATTGAAAACTACATTATTCATGTAATAAGAACAGTTTTTGGATCAAGTTGTTTGCAACCTTATTAAAGATCAAGAAGAGTTAAAACAGCTTCTTAATTTTAAGAGCAGGTATTGTGAAGAGCTGCAAAGAAAAAACATAATTTTAAAAAAATGTGAAAGTGAAGGAAGAACAATTAAAATGTAAGCTTTGCATGAAAAGGGAAGATCAGTACACTGAGTAGAAGTAAATCACTGTGTAGATATTACTGTAGAGATATTACTTTGGGGAAAACATTTGGAAGGAAGTTTAGTGGGTACGTGCTAAAGGTGTTTGTGAGAGGAAGTRTGGAGAGTCAGAATTGGCAATGTGACGGGGCAGACTTCTCAGGATTTCAGTTTTTGTGGCTTCATATGCATCATGGATTAAAGAAATCTTTTCTGGGGGTATATGGCTCAAATGACAAGCACAGCAAATGAGACCTTGGGGCGAATACTCGGCTGCTACCAGTCATTAGAGCTCTGCTGCAGTCGATGGTATTGTGGCAGTCTGTACCTGGTGAAGGTCTTCTGCAGCATCTCCTGAAGGAAGAGAGGTGGAACATATGATGAGACATTTAATTATTCTAATTAACTGTTAATAAAATGATATTCAAGAAAGAAAGGGAATGTAGAGGGGAGAGGTAAATTAAATAGCAAATAAACTTCTCTCAAGAGTGAGATGCATTAGATTATAGAAAAGTCTCATGATGTGAGTATGACATCCAGTTATCATCACTTAGGATGGATTGAAAGCAGTAAGACAGGAGAGATCATGAATTAGAATGCTCTGATATATCCTCCATTTTTATGAAACTAGTTCTTGTTTTTTTGTGTGTGTGCTTTATAGTGTAAGTAAAATAACTAAAAATGCAGCCAGAATCTGAAGTTATTTTTGAAAATGGATCTTTTAGGAGCTGGACTAATATCATTTACATGGAGGAGCAGAAGAGATGTGCATCCTCAAACTTGTTTTACATAAGTAATTCAGTTGAAAAATAAAAATGTTTATAATGTTCATTAGACTTCTTATGCAAATAGTGACTTCTGTCAGCACAGTACTTGTACAGGAGCGCTGCTTAAGTCCATACTTGAAAGCTGCAATCACCTTAAGGATGATTGCTTGTCTCACTAAATGTGTGCTTTATAAGCTTTTATTGTGATTAACAGAATAAGTTTTGTTAATAGAGAACTAAATTAGAAACATTTACTGCCATGTATAATACATCTACACATTTTGTATGCAAAGCTGTATTAAAAAAAAAAAAGTAAATGAATTTCTCATCTTTTTAGTGCTGTCTTTAAAAAGTCACTTTGGCTAGTATGATCTTACTGATCCAATGTGCTCTCTTAATTAAGCCCTCACTGAATCAAATCTAATATCTTTGTCAAATAAGGTCAGACTTTCATGTGTCAATGTCAAAGCTACTAAAGATAGTTCACTGTTGAGACAGAAGAAAAAGAAAAGCCTTCTGTGGCTGCGTGTTAGAGTGGCTTGTGTGAAAACCTTTGCATCAGAAGCATGTTTGCAAACAGGAAAAAAAAAGTCCTATGAACTTGTGTAAATGTTTTCTGAAATCTTTTATAGCTACCTAGTGTTTAGTTCTCAGTAATTCAGTATTACAACAGCCTTCTATAATGCATGATATATAGGGGCTCGCTTGTGAGAATTGTGAGACTACTGCTCACCTGCACAGTTTTTTTGTGTTGTTTTTTTCAACTGTGTGTTGATGACCCCAGGGCTGGTTGGGCATCGTGCTGGGCTCTGCTGCTGGGCCCATCCGTGCCAGGAGCTCCGTGTCCCCTCTGAGCTCTAGCAGGGAGGGAGAAGCGCGGGAGCTTCTGGCAGGTCTCTTGTGAGACACTTCGCTGGCCAAGTTTCGCAGTGCTCCAGGTGCTGAAGTAGCAGCCATGCTCCTCGTCTCTCCCTGTGTGCTGCTCCCTCTTGGCAACAGTGCTGAGGGTGCCCTAAGCAGTCTGACATGCAGGTGTAATGACAGAGTCTTGATTTTTTTGTTAAAATATATTTTTGAAGTGTTTCAGTTTCAGCTGTCAGAATAGGTTATTTTAGGGTCTTGGGCATCAAAGCAATTGTGTTTCCCAGTTCTGCTCCATCTGTAAGGTCCATAAAATAAATATTTGGTAGTGGATAATTAGTTGAGATTCGAGTCAAAGAGAACCTCATTGCTTTCTTAGTCACAGGTCCCTGTACCTTTTTGTGTCAGTACAATCAGAGGCTTTGAGGAGAGGCCCCTTGCTGTGTGTGAGGCAGGTGTCTGGCTGGCTGCATTCCCATGTTGGGAAGCAACTTGTAACTTGCTCCTTTTCTGTCTTGGAGTATTGAGAGCTGTGGAGATGAGTTCATGTGTTAGATATAGTCTGTCATCTCCAGCAGCCTTTTGGTATCTTTTCCACTCCTACTGTATTAACAATACCCTCTGGCTGATTTGGGAATGTGTATGGGTGACTCTCTATGTTTAGCATAGAGAGAGGAAAAATGACATCTTGGGGAGAAATGGGATGGAGATTCCTTAGCTAGTGTAACTTTGAGATCAACGTTGGCTAGTGTTGTGCAACAGGAAACATGCCCACCGGTGTTCCTGAGAGCTCTGCTGCTCTTGGAGGAAAGACTGCTASTGTGATTGAGCGGTTGTGTTTGTAAACTAACATCACTGTTACTCCCCAAATACAGATTTTGTTCCCCTTGTTATTCGCTATTGCATTTCTAAATATCCTCTGTCGATGGTACCTTCCTCCTATTCTGTCTGTACAGCAAAGTTCTTCTGCAGCACCARTTTCCTTTCTTCTGAAATCCTGTTGGGCTTTATAAGTGCTTGCCAGGACGCGGTCCTGGGCCACATGCTGTAGGTGACCCTGCTTGTGCGGAGGCTTGGACTAGATGYTCCTGAGGTCCCTTCTGGCCGCAACCGTTCTGTGATATCTGTTGGCTGGGTGTTCTGGTTACTTCTGCTGTCACCATTCTCAGCTCTGTGTAGCAGATTTAAGACACACCTTTCACAAACGGAAGAAGAAGAAAACAGTTCCTCTGTTATTCCCTGTTTTTTTTTGTTTGTTTGTTTGTTTGTTTTTTTAAAAAAAGTTAAAACAATCAACTATAGAGACAATTCTCCTATAACATATTCTGCACTTTGTCTGTATATATATGTATATAAAATATATAGTTAATGCTTCTTGTTGGGCTGCGAGATCTGACACAGACGTTCTGAAAGATGTCCAGATTCTTTCAGGGCTAAATCATTTGTTTTCTTTAATGTCAATGTTCATTTGCTCTCCTGTTGAATGTTAAGAGCCTTTATAATGTTTCTGAGATTGAAAGATCTCACCTCTTCTTATTCAGCTATCCATGACTCAGATCCATCTTCTGTGGCAGAAACTGGCTTGTCATTCCTTAAAAGCTACCTTCAGTACAGATGAAGAATGTTCTTGAAATAACAAGGCACGGTGCCCTTTTACATCTTCTGCAGGTACAGGAAAGAAATCTCTTCTCCTGAAGGAAATGGTACTTAGCTATTAAGAATATATAGTCTTTGAGGCTCTATAATCTTTACTCGATGTCTTTTTCATAAGACTGAATTCCCACAAGACTAAATTTAGTTAATTTAGTCCTTATAAAAAAATGAATGACATGAGCGTTACACTAAATGTTTCCATAAGCAAGAAGGACGGGCTTGATATCAAATCATATTTATCTGTCCAAATTTCAAACAAAAGTAAATTAAAACATCACACTGTATTCAGCTTTCTGGTGTCAGAGCTAATTACAGAGTTACTTTCTTCCCATTGCAATAAAAATGATAATTGTTCTATTCCGATGAATTGGGGTACTTAAAAAACAATTTTCTTAATAGCAATACACATTTAAATAAATCAGAACTGGTAATTTAATTCAGGGAGTGAAAACAAAAAAGTTATTCTTGCAACAGTTTGTCAGAAAAAGAAAACTTAGTCAAATATCCAACTTGGCTTATCTTTTCATATCCGATTTCATTAGCTCTGTTTTCTTAATGTCTTCTATAAATTTGCTAATCGGACATATCTAAAATATTTGGATGCTAAGCTGGCTTCCTAAGAATCAATAGGGATAATAAAAGTAAATGATAGATTAGAATATGCTTTCTTTCCTAGGAGATAATTGAATTTGATAGTACATGTATATTGTTTTTGATTATAATCAGAATAATCACCACTACAACTTTTCAGGTGCAGAAGATGACTTTTTAACAAAGAATTTTCTAGATGGTATGTTTATTTCTCCTTTTTTTTTTTTTTTCCCCTCTTGTTGTGGAAACTTTTTTTTTAACAGGAAAAAATAGGAAATACTCCAACACTTGAAATGACTATAATCCCTTATAAAGTACAACTGTAAATCATTCTCTAAAGTAATCATTATGTTCTTAAGGTCAAAAAGCTAAATCTTTTGTGTAATACATCATGTCAAGGTTACATAGATTACAAATTAGTGGACAAATAGCGGCAGAAATTGAGAAAATCAAAGGAAATACTAAAACACTACACTAGGCAATACACACTGTCAGTAAAATGAAAGASTCTGATTCCAAAACTCTTATTCAAATTAATGCAATACTAACCATGTCTTTAGCAATCTGCTAGTGAAGGGGTCATAATAAATTGAGTATCCAGTATCCAGTTAAAACTGCAGATAAAGAAAAAATACAAGGGAAGATGTAAGTAGGCAGAATATGCATTTGAGCTTCCAAACAAAATATCTCCCGTCGATGCATTAAAATGATTTTCTATAGTTCCTTTTATGCAGAAGAAAAGTTTGTTTTGACACCAAGGTACATTCTTAATGTAATAGTGAACTGCGGGCCTACCCTAACCAATGTGAAATAAATTCATTTTTTAGGAAGAAATATATTTGAGAGCTTAGAAATCTTATGTTTTTTCCCCAGTCTTAGGGTTACTATGGTATGCAGTCACCACACTAACAAGTGTTTTGTCAGTAACTGTCCTACAACCACTTCAAACAGCGGGTCAGATAAAATCTAGTCCTTCTCTCTGGCAGTGACACTGTGTCAGCATGATGCGCCAATGAGACGGTTGTGTTATCTCTCTGTAGACTCACTCATCCTCCCAAACCAGTGACTTAGAGCTTTAAAGGAGAGGTGATGCTATTCCAAGACCCACTGTGTTCATGTGATGGTCCTAGAGTCCTGACAGTTACTTGARTTTCTCCCCTGTGCAACTGAGAAGATGCAGAAGAAAGGCCTCTTCCCCAGTGTTGTGTGCTGGGGCTATGGTAGACTGCAAGTTAAAACAAGATCTGTTGCTGTCTTTGGGCTCACCGTATGTGGAAATCTACATGCAAAGCCCAATGGCGCTCCAAGCAGCTCCATCTGCTGCTTCAAACTTAGGTGTAGAAAACATGCATTTGAATTTGCAGCATAGTAGTTAACATAAGAACTTACGCATTGTCAATATAGCCTAAAGAAAAGGGGACAGCATTTTAAAGGGATTACAATTCTGATATTTTGCATTTCTCATTGATTTTTTTCATAAAAGAATGCATAAATATTGTAGTACCATAGAAACCAGGGCAACAAATGCTGAATGTTTAAAGAGATGCTCTGCATAATGGAAACTGGCTCTGAAAGGAAGCTTGATCAGACTGATTCAGAGGCCGTGCTCCCAAGCTTGCTGGATCTTAAGATATCTATATGGAGTGAATGTCTTTAGGCAGTGTACCTCAAGAGAGTTGGCATGTAAAGGGCTCAGAATACCAGAGGAGGGAAAAAATCTTGTTTCCAGTAATAGGAGTAATTAAAAGAAAGAAAAAAAAAAAAAAGCCTATTCCACTGCTGTGAATGCAATCATAGGTTCTACGGCACTGGAGCAGGCAGTACTGGAACAAGGGCCGTGATTTCTGGAGGTTTCCAAGGCCCAGATGTGGAAATGATAGGTTTGCGAGAGGATTTATATGGGTTTGGATTAAATGTTTTGTTTAGAGATTGAAATAGGTTAGAACTCAATCACAGATTACGTATTTCAAGATACTGAAAAAGAAGATAATTTMTTTTTCTTTTTAAACTGTTATTAAAACTGTTGTTATAACTGTAATAACCTATATAAAAATCTCTTTACAGAAACAAAGATTTACTTAAGACTGAAAATCTAGTTACTRCTGCTTATCCTATGAAAGCAATTCCTCATGACCTGATTTTGATCTTACATTTGCTTACTACTTAAGTGCTTACATTGGTTTAGAATGACTAATTCTGTTTTAAATAACACATTTCGGAGGAAATGTACTGAACTTCAGCCTGTGATCTGTACAAGGCTATAGTAGAGTGACACCAATTATTTTAGTCACACTTTGTTGTCTGTCTTAGCACTCCTCTTAATAATACTAAATCTTTCAATCATTGTGGGTTTAATTTCTATTAAACTTAATATACAGAAGTATACGGAAGAAATCTTTTTTATAGTTTCAAAAATAGCTTTTCAGGTCTATCAGAGGTTACACAGACTAGCATGATTGCATTTGAGAAATATCCATTTTAATACTTTAAATCCTATTTTAAGATATTTTTCCCCAGTTATTGTAAGGAAAGTATGTCAGTTTGAGCTCATACAATAATGAAAAAAATCACTTTAAAATGCTTTAAAATAATAATATAGTGTAATACATAAGCTTTTGATTGCATCCCCTTTTTGTTTAGGTGTTGTCAAAGTACTTTATGGGTGGAGGAAGATAAGGGTGGAAACATACTACTAGTTAAAGTAACAATGTATAAAATAAGGAAAAAATACATTTTTATGCAACRTTGCTAAAGTCATTCTCAGCAATACCACATAATTCTTAAATTGYCAAAAGCATTAAGATGGAAAGAAGACGTTTTGCTACGTGGGAAGAGAGGACTGTGGTAACACGTTTACACTGAAGACGAGTATTGATCTTGAGCAGCACAGAGGGTGGTTTGCACGCTAGGAAGCAGCTTTGCTCTGGGGTGTTTGTTCCCTGCCATCAGCACAGCATTGGTGCACCAAAAAAACCCTCCATGTTGTAAGTTGCAGCAAGATGTAGAGCTGGGGGACTGCACAGGTCGGAACTGGCTTCACTTGTGTCCAGTGAACCACAGGGGCCAGGCCTGGGTTCAACAAACGTGGAGTCTAAAGTGTGCGAGGATACTTAAGAGCAAGATGCATGTGAAGGAGAGAGGCGAAGAGGATGCCTTAAATATCTTTGTCCGATGTTGATCTGTGCCAGGCATAGGAAGTCTGGAGGGATGGATGTGAACGCGTGTGTGGGTTTGGTGTGTGAGCAAACTTGGAACACGATGGGTCAGAAGGGGGGACTACTTGTCTGCTGCGTGCAGCAAAAATGTTTGACGGAAGAARACACTGGTGAAGAACTCTAGCTGTTCATGGCATCTGTGTCCAGGAGTTCCAGAAACTTTGCTGTAACTTAGAAAATATTTCTAGTTTACTCCAGTCACTCCTATATAAAGAAAACGGACTGAATGTGAAAGAATGAAGAGTGTCTTTCTTCCTCTTTCATGTTTTTCTGATTTAAAATCCCACTGACACTTAATTTTCTTTGCTTTGCATATGCTATTTGGCAGCTTCTGATGTTAACCACTTTGTTCAGTTATCAATTTAATTAATAGTTTTTTCTTAATTAGTAGTGGCAGAACCTTTAGTAGTRTTTTTTCTAAAGTATTTAGAAACTTTCAACATATTCCAAAGTCCTTCCTATAGTATAACAAACTGAAAACATTTCTTAATTATGTACATAATGTTCAAAATGTAAGCAGGCTGCCTTGAGCATATCTTATTTGAGAGAAACAACATGTGTGATAAAACAGCCTTCTTAAACCCCCCAAAGTGTATATTATTAATGGGATTTAGTATTGCCATTTACAAATGACACATTCTGGCATAGCTTTAGGTGTTAAGGATCCTCTGATTTGATTTGGAAAAATGTTGTAAGAATATCCGGTATGAGAATCTGTTCCTCTGTGGGTTGTCATTGTCATTTCTRTCTTAGCTGCTTTCATAATGAAGCCAGTTAAGCTTCCTACATGGTGAAGTCATGTCTAGAAGATGCTACTAAATGGGGTTTTCGTGAATGACTGAGACATGACTTGAGTGTTTCAGTGGGTACAATGTGGCCAAGTGGTGCAKTTTGGGGTTTGTTACTCTTAGCTGTAGCCATCTCAGGAACTACAAGAAAAGGGAGGAAAATGTAGCTAACCTTTATTTTATTTATTTATTTGAAGCTACTCTGCTAAGGCATCTGAAGTTTTGCTGTTCATTAGTCGCTTCACACATGATTGACATGGAATTTTGTCTGGTGAGGTCTTGCTGTAACCTAACAAACTGGCATGAAACTGCCATAACTAGCCTGGCATCATCCTGTCTTGAGTGAGAACGAATTACCAAATGAAGAAAATTATAGTTTTGCTATGATGTGGTGCCACATGATGCCATAAGAAATCCAGCATGTGGTTGAATATGAAATAGCAGATATGCCTGTAAGTACACGTACTATTTTTCTGACATTTCCACCCTTTGCTCTTAAGGAAAATGCTCAGGAGGATCACAACACATTTCTGTGACAGCTTCCTGCTATGAAGAAGTTTACASAGGGTTTCATTTGAGGAAAGAGAGGGAGCTGTTTGTTTGTGAGCAATTCATAGGAATTCCCAGGGAAGTCATATGTATTGCAGCACATTAGACAGCCTTTAAAGTTCATCTAACAACAACAAAAAAGGTGTTTCGACTATCCTATTTCATAAGTCCAAAAAAATGTAGAGAGATGCAGAAAGACTAAAGACCTCTCTTGAATGTACGGATACAACAGAGCACTTAACACACTTTTTTTCTCAGCTCTTTGTAGTACAAAGTTAGTTAACATTTGACTAATTTTTTTTTTTAGAAAATATTCACTAAATTACTCTTCAGAAAAAAACGAGGCTCAGGCTGTGACACATCATTCTGAATGATATTATCACATAGTATTTATAAAGAATTTATAAGCTCATACRCTGAAGTGGTCAGTGAATTTAAACAACTCATGCTCAAACTCTTTCCACATAAGAGAGAAAAGTGCTTTCCTGTCCCTAKATTGCTAATGTCCTCATTGTTTTCTTTAATGATCGCTGTGCCTGAGATGGTTTAATCCTCAGCTGATAACTTAGTCTAACTGATGCCAAGAGTRTTTTTATCAACATTTACTTACAATAGTATTTCATTAGACTTAAGGATTCATTTTTAGTARTATCTGATATATAAAGAGTTATGACTTTCATACTGTAGAGGATTTTTTCCCTTCTCCTTTGATTTTAACTTTGAATATATAAGAGAAAGAGCTCAAATTTTTATTTTTAAGCAATGGCTGTCATTAGCTAAAGCTAATCTAGAGTGCTGCTGGTTTTTTGCACTGGTGTGGCTCAGTAAATCAAGATCAACTTGGCAAACGTTCTTTTGATTTGATGTAAGGTAGTGAGACCTTGAATTTTTATAGAGAATTTAATTTCTTGGTTTTTTTGCAGAGCCACTTTTTTGTCTTTTTTCATGTCCTTTCTTCTACCAAAGTAACACGCCTGGGTTGTGTTTTYTTCCAGTTTTAACTTTGTGATTCTCCATCTTCTAGTAAAGAAAAACAGAGTTTCTGAATATTTATGAACATTAAAAAGTCCACTGCAATTTTTCCTAAAAGTAGATGTGTTAACCTTGGAGTCCTGGCTTAATTCCAGTTTCAGTAATTACAGTTAGTCCTCCTAGGGTCTCTATTGTAAGATAGGTAATGAACTCTTCATTTCTTGTCCTAAACATTATGCCTTTATTTACTGTACGTGCATTATTTCTTATCTACCTAGTGGGAGCCATTTTCCATCCATGTGTAAATATGCATGTGGCTTCACTAGGTCACTGAAACACTTTGTGTAAAAAAATGTATAAATGCCTATGAAATTAAGTAGAAAAATCTGAACTATACTTGATGTGCAAGTCAAGTATATACACAGACACACAGACACCACCCTTGATGAAGATTATGATTAATCTGTCCTGGTGCTGAAAATACATTTTCAAATAATGATTAGAAGAAAGCAATTTTAGATTCCTTTAGAACATTATACTAAAGATTTGTTTTAACCACATTTGTTTTGAATTGCTTAAGTCAGTAATGTAATTTTTGAGCTTCAACAATAMTCAGAAGATCCCTATTGTCTTGCTTATTTTTTGTTCATATATTTGGGTCAATTTTTAACTAAATCCAATTGTGCACCCTTGATTTATGTGATTATATTTCATAAAACTGCAAAACTGTGAGGAGGGATTATATTGTTTTATTCCATTTCATTTTGTTTATTATTCCATACAAAGACTGTTTGGTGATTTGTGTGCATTTTTCAAATGGACTTCAAGCAGTGACTGTAATGCTGTAGCAGCTGGATGCAGTATCTCTAAAAGACAGAATAAATATGTATCTTGCAGAGGTAGTAGTAATGTACATATAATCCTCTCCCTGCTCGGTGGCAGAGGTTGAGAAAAATCCAGAACACTTATAATTTCAGCAAAGAGAACCGCTCCCGTTATTTTTTTGTAATTTTATTTTTGTTTTGTTTGTTTGTTTTTGTTTGTTTGTTTTCCAAATATGCTGAGAAAATGCAAAAACTTGCTTTTCTTTTTGGTTAGTGTTTTGGGAATAGGTTAGTTGTTACTATGGGAATAGGAGTCCGTGATAAGCTCTGGAATTTCCTTGTGGTGGACAGTATTTGGGGATGGAATTTCTACATGTTGAAAAGTTGAGATATTGACAGGAGGTGAAAATCTTGAGTAAGACTGATGTGGTGAGGGGTAGTACAGTCTTCGTATGAATGTTGAGGTTTCTTTCAGTTATTTTATATATTTCTATTGAAGCAAATAKAATATTGATATATAGTAAATCCTATCAGTGATTACTAAAATAGTGATCTACAGCTGCCTCAATTCTTCCCAAATCTGTTCCCCAGACATTTTTTTTTTCCAGACATACAAGTCTGCAGATGGGTGAGAGCTTCAAGCTTGGGGTGGATGCTTTCTTGTTGTTTTTGCTTAGGGACTGCTARTGGGTAGATTCTTTACATGTTTCATCAGCCAAGTTATATCCTTGCACCCAATGATGAGAAAAGTGCCTTTCAAACGAGCTTTGTTTTGAGGTGGTGAACRTGCATACTACTGTGGTCCTGCTGTCCTTAATTGCCCAATGTCACAGCATAGGAAACAGAGAGAGGGACTTGAGGGAGTGTGTGTGTGTTCTGGACATTCAGTATTCCAATCAACAGCTGATTATCTTTTATCTTTTTTTTTTTTTTGTGGTATGCGAGGTGCGGGACTCGAGAATACGCTCTTGAGCCGGTCCTGGCTGAGTACGGTAGCTCTATTGGATTTTCAGGCTCTGTATCCTTTAATATGTCTGGCTTGAGGCAGTTGATGAAGTTTACCTGTCCTGGTAGCAGAGATGTCAAAAAAAAGAAAAAAAAGAAAATCAAAAAAAGAAAAAGAAAAAAAAAAAACCCACCCCTAAGAACAGACTGAAAACCTAGAATAAACTACCTGAATGTTTAAATGTATTATTTAAGGCCACTTTTAATAAAAAGCTCTGTGACAGAGACCTGAATAAGCTGAGTTCAGTGTGAAGCTTTTGACAGAATTTYATCCTTAGCATGGCCCCAATATCTTGCAGTACCGAACTCACACAACTGTGATCTAGAGTCTCAGTTGGCAATGATGTTGTGCATTACTGCAAGCATAATGTTGTCTGGTGTGGGACAAAATGCTGGTGGTGGGGTTGGTGGGTCAGCAGTTTGTGACATGGTCCAAGAAGGCAGCATGAGCTGGGCCTCCCCCTCGGCTACCTGGTCAAGGAGGACCGTGCGCTGGGATGAGTGGTCACCTCTCCCTTCCCTCTGTGTGGWGAAGCCCTGGCTCTGCCATGGCACTTCCACAGAGCCCTTGGCCTTCCCAGCATGGAGCGAGAGCCGCCAGCCACTCCAGYGATTCAATGGCCTCTCTTCTCCCAGCTGGAAAGGGTCTTAGACATCGTGCTCACTCCTCGCGCGGCACCAGGGCTGCCCACGGGCTGCCCTCGTGGGTGGCTGCAGCCCAAGCCCYGATGAGCTCGTTGCACATCAGCCAGGTGGCTCTCGGACCAGAGGTGGGAGCCAAATTCCTCCCAATTACCTGCAGCAAATGGCTTCCTAGCTCGTTACCTAAACTCTGAGTGTGGGTTTTGGCTGCTCCCTGGTATTTAATTAAACTCCATGCATCTGAGAACTTTGCTGTGTRATGGGGCACATGCTGAGGCTACAATTTATTTCAAAATACAAAAAGGACAAAAACAACAACAAAGGGGGGATTGTGCTCTTGTGAAGGAGAAGGAGCTCTATGAACTCCTAAATACAATCTGAACCTAACTTGCATTTCCTTCAGTTGGGAGAATAAAAGAATAGAAATAGTGATATTATGATTCCAGGCACGACTAGGATACACTTTAACCCTGTGCAGTTATCCTTCCAATTTGACATCTTACACATTCGTGTCTCACTCGGCCTGTTTCAGGAAATGCATCTTTTGTGCCTGGTCTTCACATCTAGTTAGCCCAGCTGCTACATGCTGGCATGTAGCTGCGCTAGCTGCTGGGCAAGGCACCAGTCAGAAGGGAGTCTCCGTGTCRCACAGTTAGGCTCCTGCCTCTAAGACTAAGCATAATAAGTAGGGAAAGGAGAAATGGAAGAGCTGAAAGAGTCAGTAAAAGTAGCAGTAAATTTTACTGGAAAGCATCCTAGAAAAAGGAAATGGATTATAAAATATTTTTGAATATGCTTATTAGGAATTTGTTCCATGCTAGTCAGAAGAAAGTATTAATATTCAGGTGAGAAAGATGTAAAAAGTGGATATGAGAAATTGGCATCCTGGAGATAGGGAAAGCTGATGAGATCCATCTGTGAGCTAATAGTATGTGTGGGAAGAGTAGGGAAAAGTAAGGACTGGCTAGGAATTGCTGTAACCCAAAGAAAAGTTGCTAATGTTTTATGTGATGAAGGAGACTTCTGTCCTCTCAAGAGAGGAGAAGACTTGCACTAAAATATGTTCTTTTGCAATGACCACTAGGCAGAAATTATTACCAAGTTTTATTTTGTGCAAAGATAAAAAGCTATTAACTTGTAATCTGATGTACTTGACTCTTACGTGCAGCCTGCAGGTAGCCTAGCAACTGACCTAAGGCAGGAAATTCTGTTTCAGGCTCCTARAAATTGTTGTGTGGCTGAGTATTACGCTTTCTGAAATCTTCTGCATGTGGATTAAAAAGAGGCACTACGTTAAATCCTTTTTATTTGTGCATGTGATTTAGGATAATGTATATGTCATAAGTAAAAAAACTAGCTTATATCTTACAGTAACAGCCTTTGTTACATTTTTTTYCCCTTTTTATCCTAAAACACAAGCTCACAAACATTAATAAAGAAAAACAAATTCTACTTCAAGTTWCTTATGTAAGTCGAAATATGTTCCCTAAAGAGGGTCATGGAGGCGCTGTCAGAATGACGTGTCTTGCTGACAATCTCAGCCACTACTTAAAGTATAAATGTATATTTCTCATTCACTGCCTGTTATGAGGCAAGATGGATATCATCAAGTACAATTTATATTAAAAAAAAAAAAAAGAGGAGTAAGCAGAAGGTATATTTGAATGTTTGGTGACAGACAAGTATTACTGACTTGTCATAACTGTAAATTAGGAACAAAGTAAAGAACAGACTCTGAGTTATCCCACAGCTAGCTAATTACCCCACACCTATTAGATGTCTAAGTGTATGTAGCTTGTCAAAGCTCTGAGGTGTAGCTGGTTTTGAGACAGGCAAATGCAGGAAAAAAAAAAAAAAAACCTACCAAATATGTAACTTGGCTCCAGAGCTAATGTCTCGGGTGGCACAAAGTGTTATATGTAGATGGATTGCAAATTCCTGATCCAGTACAAAGTGTAAACCAGGGCCTTTAGAAACATCCTGAATTATTTTTTCTACAAATGTGTTCATTTGTGCAGAGAAGCACACTGGTTTGCATCTTGGATATTTGAAAGAGTCTTCTCCTTCAATTTTCAGGGCCATTAATATGAGACTTCTAGCAAAAACACTATTTTCAAACAAAAATATTGGTAGACTAATAGGATCATATCTTGACAGAGCACAAACTTCACTGCTGTTAAAAAGGAGCATAATGGGTCTTCACTCTTCCTCTTCTAAAGAAATTGGGCAGAATTAGGGAATACCTCTTTTGAAAACCTTTCAGTTTTTCAGTTTTGTTTTTCTTTTTGAAAAAATGCATAAAATAAAGTTGTTCTAGGAAAGGATGAAATAATACTAGAACATGTACCAGTTCCATGTTTTAGCCCATCATAGTTAACTATGTGTATCTTTATATAACTAGGAAAAAGGTGAGAGAGAATTTGTTTTGCTTTTGKTTTTTTGTCTGTTTTGTTTTAAATCTGGATGCTGCTTACAGGAGGTACAGATCTGAAATTTTTAACAGATCAAAAGCTGTGCAAGTGGGATGTCACAATAAGAAATAAAAAGATTCCTGAGTTCTGGGGCAAAAAAAAAAAAGGCTGAATAAAGGGAAGGTARTGCTTAGAAGTTAATGGCAGGCCACTGCCTTAAGGTATGAATGTAAGYAGATGAAGTCTGTCTTTATTCTGGCGTTGTAGCACATGTATTCTGTCTTTTAATCCGTTCCTTTTTTTTTATTACAACTAAAATACCTTTTGAGTGCTTACTAAATATTTAAGGGTTCTTGGASAACCATATAGTAAATTGTTTAGACTATTTTGAACATGTTAAGAGCCCAGTAGAGCTAAAATTTGTTATTAATGTGCTATCAAACAGTGCAAGGAAATACAGCAATTCTTATTGTCCATGCTATCACACAATACTGTTACTCTCTGCTTTTTCTTATTTGTTTTCCTGTGGTGCTTTAGCAGATAAGAATAGAAACAGCTTTTAGCTCTCTGGAAGTTCCAGAGACTTCAAAAGATTAAAAACAAGTTATTTCTGTTCAACTGATGAGGAAATCTAGGAACATTTTACCAACTAAAAAATGCCAAGCAGAACAGTTGTATGGACTAAAGTCACCTGTATCCTGTATTGAAACCACATTGTATTCCTCAAAATTGTCCATTGAGCCACAAATATATCATTTAAAATTAGAAACTAAAGGAAATGTTTAATGCTTTTTTTTTGTTTCCTGTCTTGTGCTCTATCCATCTGCATGGCATGCCTTGTCAACTTCTTTAGTTTGAGTGGATAATCATCATGATATTTCTCTCCTTTTACCCTTTCTTTCTTTTGGTTCAGCACAGCCTTTATTAATCTCCAATTAACCTTGACAAGTGTAATGAGGATCTCCAATAACATGTAACRATAACAGAAACACAATAATGAACTTTGGCTTGCCTGCCAGATGGATTTTTACCACTGTCTCGCTGCTCTGACTCATAAAAACAAATATGTAATTTCTGCAAGTCTTCCGTGTACATGCAAAAGTGCTGTTGGTGATTAATTTCTCTGAAAGAGCAAGGTAGGAGAAACACAGTATTCTTGTGAATATTTAAATATTTATAAATGTAAATTTAAATGTTGAAGTCAGACAAGCAAAATAATTTTAATCAAATATATTAACCAAAATTTTTAATTTAAATCTTTTTTTTCCATTTTATGAGCCTTAAGATATCAAATCAGTATTATATTAAAATGGAAAGTTTTGCTGCTTTAAAATAGTGATAATATTATAAACAGAATCAAATTCTAAGTGCAATCTCCTTGTTTAAGTTTCTAATTGCAGGAAAAAAGAAACTAAACACCTGTTTATTGTGAAAAACCAATGTGACCTCATGGAGATGAATCCTTTCAAAGTTATAACATATTAGAGAGAGACAGAGACTTTYTTTTGTACTTTCTCCTTTGAAACTTGGTGTTTAGAATTTTAGACAACAAATATTTGTGGCACAGCTTACAGTTTTGGAGCTGGTAGAACACTGACATTCTTTTTTTTTTATATAAAGGCAATTTTATTTCTCATTTAGATGAGAGTTGTGTTAAGCTGTACTGGAAGAATTMAAGCAATAAGGTGTTTATTTGTACAACAGTGAATCATTATTCGTAACAGTAGCATCTCCCTTGGGGGTTACTTTTCCACCAGATTGCATTTCCTGAACTATTAACTTCTTGCGAGAGTAGAGGCCCACATAAATGAAGCTTGGCACGTGCTCGTCATTAGAGAGCCTCATGTCCCCTCACTAGCTGATCTCACTTTGGAAGRGTTTCCTTCATATTAGGGGATCTGTTCTTCACAAGGTCTGCAGAGAGGTTGGTACCACCAGTGTTAATGAATGTTTCGGGTGTGAACTGAAAGGGCAGTAGATTCCCTTTTSCTCAAGGCATTGTAGTTGGATTTGGAGAAATAGATTCTAGCAAGAAGGGCCTAACCAATTAGAAGAGTGATGTACTAGCTGAGGACTTCTAATCAAAAATTATTTGAATGAACTGACATTTTGTTTGTGATAGGTGGGATTCAGACCCTAAACATAGGCATTCGTTGCCATTTTATGTTCCTCAGGGTACCTAAGATTTTTGGATAGATGTGATGTAGGAGCCTGAAGCTGAAGGTCCTTATAGGATACTTTAGGGCATTTAAAATGACACCAAATATTTACTCTTAGGTGTCAGACTGCTCAGATCTCAAAGAGAGGCAGTTTGAGTATTCTGCAGACTGGGAAGCTGAGGTCCAGGTTTCTAATAAGGTGAGTAGTGGAGTCAAAAATAAAATACAGGTTTTCTTTGGTAACTGTTCAATCCTTTCCTCCCTCTTCTTATGTCCCCTGTGACATTGCTCCTTTCCTCAAGCCRTGGGCTTAAAAGTTGTCCCCACAGTGCTCGCACCTGGGATCTTGGGCACTTCTCCTGGTTCTTAGGATGCTGTCACGTTGTGCTAGAGGAATCTCTTCACATCACAAGGCTCCGTACAGCCCACGGATGGCCTGAGGTTGGCAGTCTGTAGYGTGGATTATTTTTCTGCTCACAACAGGAAATGGCTGCAAAATGCCCATTTCTCTTTCTTGACCTCTGCCCAATAACTCAAATAATCTTATTCTGAGAGATGCAGTAATAAACTAGTTGTTTTGAGGTTTATCTGAACAGCTACTAATATTTCTGTTTCTGCTGAACCCGTGTAACGAACATAATTYGGTTGTATCTGCATACATGTGCTCTTACTCCAGTAAGAAAAATACTGAAAAACAAGGAAACGGAACAGTGCCATGTATTTAGTTCAAATTGAGCAAATCACTTCTATTTGGAGAAAAAGTTTAAGAGCTGGCATTTTTTCAAAATTCTTTCCAAAGATATATGTTTGCTCTTATTTTTCTTGCTTCTTTTTAATGGAAAGAAGGAAGACAGAAATGCCACTCAGTATACTGTACAAATAGTATGCATGTTCTTAAAAACTAAGGACTTTTTACTGTTTAAACTGTTTCTAGGCTCACAAAGATTTACCATATTTTAAGTTTRCTATTTTTGTTTGGGAATATATAAATACATATATAATATATAGTAACATAAAAATATGTAGAAACTAAAATTTTTTGTCTAATTGCATATAACTTATACATTCATATGTTCTATATTATTTAAAATGCATACATTTTACAAAATAGTATAACTGTGGTAGTATTTAGAAATGACTGCAATGGTATAGAATCTGATTTATGAGCCTTGATTTTGAGCACTGCAAAACAGAAGAGCTGTGATTTGCATTCACTTTGCACAAGTATAATGACTACAGATGGTGCAAGGCATTGATGAATAGATCTCATATTTTCTAATACTACAAAATATAGCCAGATGCTGTATATAAATATGAAGAAAAAGTATAGTGAAAAAAACAGCAGCCTTAGAAAATGGGGAATGAAATGAATGGGACATTGATACATAGGTATATTTGTTACTTTGCAGTATGTATTTTCACCTTTTCTAATGAAAAACAGGATCAGCAAGACTTTTTTTTTTTTTCTAGATTTGATAGGAATGATTTAAAGTGCAAGATGTATCAAGCACAAAGATATTTGAAAGTACCGAAAGTGCCTCTTATTTATAAGCTATCTTATGATTTATGTTGACCTAGTGCTTTTGTTTAGGCATCAGAGAACACTTAATTATTTCTGCCACCACTAAGTACCTTACTGAAGCTGTAAGAGCTTCAATAACACCTCCATAGCAATTTCCMCTTGTTAAGTGTTTTATAGCAGGTAGGATTGGGTGAGAATAAATTACTTCAGGAATAAGAGAAAGGGAAAGAGAAGGAAAGAATATCCCCAACTGAAATGAAATGCTCCGAAACTTTGTCCCTCTCCTTTCCATCTGCAGCCCGACGTTGCAAAATAACTCCCCTAAGTTTGCAGCTGGCTGAATCTTCTGCCCTTAAAAAGTGAGCTGCAGGCTCACGTGGCTCTACGAGTGTCTGTCAGGGTTTGTATCGTGGAACAAGCTGTAAACGGAGTAAGCACAAACATTTAGAAGTTTTCTGCAAGTGAGAAAGAGGAGCACAAGGGCAGCCTTCAGGAAGCTGTTCAGAGCGGGGATGGGGAGTCCCTACTAGAGACCATCTGTTTCCTGAAAATCATGAGGGTTGGGCTGGATGCTGAAGAATTTCTCAGTAGGAAAGGGAAGTTAAGATATCAGTCCTTTCTGACTGAATTCTGTTACACAGAAAATGTCTGACATGAGAGAGAATATGACTATGTCCTGGAAGGAAAAAGAGGAAAAAAAAAAAAAAAAAAAGTAGCTGTAGATCTAAGATACTGCCAAAATTTATGCGTATGGACTCATAGCAAAATAATTGCAGTAGTGTATCCAATCTATAATAAAGTCAAAGAATTGTCATGGTGTGAGGGGGAAGAAAATAAGATCCCTTTCTCATTGACAATCTTAACCAAACAACCAGAACAAAATGTGCTGCATACATGTATTTTACATGTATTTTAAAATACATGTATTTTGGTTCTATTAGGAAGCAAATAGCTTCCTAATAACAAGCTAACATAACATAGGTTTCATAACTAACATAACAAAGGTTTCTACTGGTGGGCATAGATGGAAAAGGAGCAGATATTTATTAATGAATCTTGCTTTGAATTTACTTGAACTTCTGAAATGACACTTATTAGGGCAAATATTGCTGTAGCTRTTGTTAGAATGCAGTGCAAAGTTCTTGTTAACTTTCTAAAGCTAAGTTGACATGGAGATTATAATTCAGATTTACAATTTCCATTCACAAAAAAAGATAGACTGCAATTAGGATCTTTCCTTTCAAGTTAGGTGGTATTTAGTACCTTAACTACACTGTTAGGTAATGCTAGAGAGGATAGAAACTATTGCCATAGGATCTGCATGTTGACCAGGCTGTTGGTAGGTGCTTCTCTCCAGTGCAAAAGCTGATGAGGGAGTTAGTTCGTTTTTGCTCCCCAGCCTGGCTGCTGCCCCTCATGTGGATGACAGGAGAGTAGCCATTCCAGAGTGTCCCTGGTATAGGGAGCTAGGACAGAGCAGGCACAGTTCTCCCACACTTTCTCTCTTAAGAGCAGTAAGACGAAAGTCGAGAGAAACCAGAGGAACCTTAAAGATGAACTGTAAGTAAAGTTTTAGGACTGCAGATGAGGACATTTCCAAAAGACAGTGGAGAAAAATATGCCTCTTTGTCTCACTAGCTATTTTACACGATAGAAATACAGAAATGTACTAATGTAAACATAGTACTTTAAATCTGACCATGTTTTTTTCTTTCATGATAAACCTATTCCTCGTCAGAATTCTTAATACTTGGTTACAGACTGTCTTTGTAGTCCTGTGTTCTTTCTAGCAAGTCAGCCTACACAGCACTCTACTGCAGAAGTAAAAATTCAGAGCAGGAATAACCTGCTCCCCCAAAGCAATCTCCCTTTATCAGCTGCATCTCCTCAGCAGCACCTATGATCCTGTCATGCAGTAGTCAGGCACCAAGTTTTGTGCAGGATTATTTTGTTAGAATCTGCAATAAAATATAAAGAATCCCATTAAACCAAGCAAACCTAAATCGTTTGATGCAACAGCAAGAAGCTTAAGGAGGAATAAACATTGGACTGGCAACCCAGTGTTTCCCTAATGACCACAAGGTAACTACTCCTGAATCCTTATAGTAAAGATAAACTGTAGTAGTGTGTGGTTGTTTTCCAAATCACTTTCCTTGTTTGATTATGTGATTAAGACTATTTTAGAACAAGATGGCAACAAAATGCAACAAGGGCTGAGTATTTCTAGTTCTGAGAGTTAGAGAGTTCTTGCCTGATCCATAGTATCAGAAATCTGCCCCTAGAACTGACTCTTCCTAGGCAGTGTGCAAAGGTCTCCTTATGTTTTTTAAGGCAAAATGTATTGATGTAAAATTGCCTTCTCTAATCCATACAATGCAATGGGGTTGTTTTATGAAGAATAAAGTCACCTTGAGAACTTAGAAATGAGTAGTAGAACTACCATAAAATCTAATGCCAGTGTAATTGTCCACCTGTCTGGTGAGAGATTTTGCTTCATGTGCAATCTCATGTTTGCTCCATTCAGTTTGGATTGTTCCGGTACAAAGGGATGAAGACAATAGTCTTGCATTGTCACATGAAARTGGTCAATACCAGGGCAACTTTATTGCCTATTGCTAGAAAGGGACTTGGATGTTCTCTGGGAGTGGCTCTTTCTCAACAAAATCAGTCAACATATCGTGTCCTGAAGACGCCTGTGTGCTGGTGATTCCTGTTTGAAATAAACGGGCACTGCTTGAAAAGTGCCTAGGCAACCACGTACTTACTAGATGGAATGGAATATGCAGCAGTTCTGTGTCTGGTGAGTGCAGGTGCTTTCAGATGGTAGAGTCTTGGGGCAGAAAAAAATCCCATGCTACACTCAGTAAATTCAGCAGGTACTAGGAAATGTCTTCCAAGAAATTACTACAGCACACATAGGGTAAAATGTATTTGTGACTTCCAGATCAGTAACACAAGCAACCCCAAACTGTCTAGTCAGCAGTAATGTTAACAAAGAAGAGAAATTTAGGGCTAGAATTCTTAATAAATCAATATTGATGATGATATAATGCTATTTGTAAACTAGGTCGCCTCTGGAATGTTGCTTTCAGCTCTATTTATTCCATTTCAATAAAAGAATATAGGAGGAATAGAAGGGGTTCAGAGATTAGTAATAAGAATGCCTAGAGAAGTGGAAAAACTACCATGTGAAGTAAGATTGAAAAGACAGGAGCAGTTTACTTTGCAATAGATACGGATAAGATGGGACATGAAGAATAACTGAGTAAAAAGGATGGTGCGTAAAAATGAGTTTATAGAGAAGCTAGTGCCAGCTTTCTTCTTAGCCTTTGACATGATATTAGAGGAAGGCAGCATTCAAAGAAATTGAAAGACAGTGCATCTAAAATTGACACAAAGAATTATTTTTTCAGACCACAATAAGCTAACAAAAATCATTGCCACAATATATTATTGAAGTCAGGAGCTTAGCGGGATTAGAAAAGGAGATGGATGTTTGTATAGATTATRACAACATTCAGAGTTACTAGGGCCTTAAAAAAAAAAGGCAAGAAGAGATCTAGCAACGATATAAGTTCATGTACTTCTGGGCAAAAGACACAACGATAGTAGCTAGGAATATTTTTTTTCTATGGATGAAGTACCTGTTACATGATGAGCATTTTTGAATTTTTCTCTAAAGCATCGGCAGTTGGCCATTCTGGGACAGATGGTCAAAAGGACTTAAAGCTATTTTTTCAAATATTAAACGTTTAACCTCAAGAAGAGGTGACTGAAAAATCGTCGTTTGAACTAYTTGTCTGGAAGACTCAAAAACATTTTTATTATTTTTGTGATCCAGGCCCAAGGTGACAGGTCAATGACAATGATTAACCACAGATGGGTTTGGAGTTCTGGACTTGAACCAACTGTAAACTAGTATATAACTGTATTTACCGTCTTGTTCTAGCACACATGGATAGGTATATTACAAGAATGCACGTAGCAACRATTGATCAGGAAGAATATCATATATATGAAAACTATATGGGTAATTGGCAAAAGTGTAAGGCAACATGCTAGAAATATGTTTGTTTTTATTATTCTACATCCTTCATATTCCTAATTAACAGTTTTGTATTATCTCCTAGTGTTGTGATGCTCAGTTGCTTCCCACAATGTCCTGAATAAAAGAAACTCGTGTGACATCTCTGGTTTGAACTGAGGATGCCCTAGCAGTTCTGTGACTTCCAGTGGAGGTGGCCAATGAGGACCAGAAATATGTAACAGTAAGAATATGTACTATCCAGATTCCCTATAGGAAAAAGCAGAATGGCAAATACTCATCATACACAAATAGGATTTTATTCTATTACACAAATACYTTTTCTGCTTAAATCTATGGATTCAGTTTCAGTTGTTGGTGTGACTTGTGGTAGCTTARTTTAGTAGAAAAGGTGAAATCTTGGAAACAGAAGTCATATGGAACTGATTTCTTTATAAAAGTACAATAGCAATTATACTTTAGGTTCTTATGAGAACTTACYGAAAAGATATCACCATAGCATTGTGAATATGAGTAAATTTATGAAATTTGAACAACCTTCTTGTGACTTGAATTCATGTTTTAATTCTTTGAGTTTTTTTGTTGGTGGTTGTGCATTTTTTCTTTGTTGTGGTTTGGGTTTTTTTTTTTTTTTTTTTCAGATTGTTTTCTTCTACCAATTGTAAAACAGGATATCTCCTCTCTAAGAAGGATTCCAAGACAGAGTCAGAATAATGTGCTTCAGTAGATTARATAAACAAATATAGCRTTGAGGCTAACTGGATTTGATAATCTGAAAGTTCTCTTAGTGTTTTCCCAATTTATTCACTTAGGACGTTAGTAGCAGTGTTTGATTTTCTCCTTAATCCTCCTCCWAAGGGCTCTCTCTTAAGTCCAGATCTCTCTCCTTTTTATTTCAGGRGTCTTGTGATAACTATGGAAACAAACAACTAGCTAACTAAACAAAATCTGACTTTGATCCCACTGCCCCAGGCAAGCACGTAGGGCCCTTCCCATCCTTTTACACAAGGTCATTAGGTACTGAGTTCCAATTCCTACAATGTAGTGTTCACCGATTTGGGACTAATTAGTGCTTTAAATTAAGGTTGTGCATCCTTTCCTTAATAGTGCTGGTTATTGAGCCACCTGTTGGGCATAATCTTAATTTAGCAGCTACACAGTGGAGCTTCATTAGCTATATAGGTATCTAGCTAACTTTTATCCACAAGGAAAATTATTTTAGCATACCAGATAGTATAGCTTTGGTGATAACTTTTAATCTTGAAGTTCAGCTTTGTTTACCATAAAATAGTTTTTGGAGACTCCCTGTTCTCATTCTAGAGATTGATTCCTCTTGCTTGCCAGATGAAACTTGACTGTCACGGGGAGTTTACAGCAGATGAGATCGCTGCTCTGGGGTTCTGAGCTTCCTTTGGTAATGGTGGATRTATTTAAAAATAAAAACTTCGATCTTTTGTTTCATTGGGAACCAAACTGTTGAACTCTGTGAAGCTACTGCACATGAAAGGAATCTWAATTTCTGAGTAATAAAGCCCTAGYTACYGYGCTCTCTGTGTTAAAAATGTTATCTCACTTTGTTCTGAATAAGGGAATAAAAGTTCATAAGGTTAGAAATGCACCTTCCCAAGAGCAGTATCAACTGTACTATAATGTTTAGTTAAAAATGACATTTATGCATTTATGGTGATTTATATGATATATTGGAAAGGGGATATGGCAAGAGACATAAAGCTGTTTATTCTTTATTTCAGTATTATGTATTAAAATCCAGGTGAATAATCTGAATTTTATCTGCCTAATAATCATACAAAATTTAATAGCACACCGTATATACTTGGAGTTTTGATGGAGTCAGAGAACCAGACTCGTGTTTCAAGCTCTGAACCACCTATGAAAACAGTAATTATACAAGTCAGTCAGCTTCTTTGTGTGGCTTCATAATATGAGATCTCATTAGTGGGTATTTTTTTTTTTTAAAACCTAAACTTGTTTTGTTTCACTCTGTTACTGTTAGGTTCATTTTGGAAATACAGGTTTGAATACTCTTCAGACATTACAAAGTACATATCTTTATGTTTAATATTTTATATTCTATTCATTTATAGCCTTCCACTTTATTAAATTTAATTGGAGCCCTACTCCTCACACCTCTTTGTCATAAATTATCATATTTTAAATATTGTTTTGAAATTCTATTGTCAGTCTCTTTCTGATAGAAAATTATAAACAGTTAGAAAATGATTAGTAGTGTGCTTAAATATCACCTGCCTTCCCAGCTAATTAAATAGCTTGGTTCTGACCTGCTTTTCATTTGCTGGGAACAGCGGGGTGGCTTCAGAACAAAAAATAATGAACTTCAAACTGTTGCTTCTGAATGGTACAGACAGCTGAAGCCACTACTTGAGACTGGAATTAAACTGTGGTTATGYCTATGTGTCTTTCTGAGGAAGTAAATACTTTTAAAAGGATTGAAGCTTGAATGAATTTTTTCAAGATWTCTGCATCCAGGTTTTGTGGTGTTGGAAGAGATATACCACTAATTTTAGAGTATTAGCAGTAAAGAAAAGTCAAAGCAGCATTTCCCAGTTTAAAGAGGAAAAAARGATTTATTAATATTCTCTGTAGAGACTACATTATTTAAGAGAATACCACTGCAGAACAATAGTGCTAATGTACATTTTAAAGCCAAATCTTTTCTATTTTTCTTGTATGGAATTCGCCTTTCCTGGTGAATCAGTAAAAATCAGGAGTAACTCTTGAGCAACTACGTTTGCTTACTGATAGGCAATAGGAGCTAAGTACAAAATAAATCAGGCTAACAGTCTGTCTGTCAAAGGATGCTTTTCCTTTCTGCATTTTGTCCCTGCTCTTGATGACGTGATGCGTTGTGAGTGCTTACTGAGTGCACATCCTTTTCTCTCCTGGGGTAAACAGGTTCTGTTCATTAGATGACGGAATCACTAGTTTTGTTGCCTGGATCTTGCTTGCTTCAGTGTKCTTTTAAAGCTTAATGGGGGTGCTTTGCCATTTTAATCACTGTTAGTTAAGAATGTTTTATTCACCTGCAAATTTCTTTCCCAATAAAYGCTTCTCTACTTACTAGGAAATTAATGATGTTATTGAGGCAGAGCTAAAGATAGTATTTTCTTTCCGTGCTAGATAATGCCTCTTCTCTAGTCTTCCATCTACCTWTAACAGGTCTTACCTCCTAGCCTTGAGCTGAGTGAGGTCTTCCCATGTTTTCCTTGTTGGAGTTTGCTCCAGCAGGAGAGGGAGAGTCGTGTGGATGCCCTAGTACAGCATGCCAGGGAGCCTGGGGGAGAGGRATGGCACGTCCAGCCAAGGGTGGTCAGGACGGGTCCACGTCGGCGCCACGTGGAAGTGCTGCTCATGGGAGGCATGCAGAAATCTCCTCCAACATGTGGATGGTCTCCCCATTAAAATGGCATTGTTTCCACTGAAAGCTTCATTTCTGTGAAATCAGTAGTTTTCTCAGCTGTTTTGCTGGGAAACTTCTCTCTCTGGAATTTAATTAAAAAGAAGTATTTAAGCCTCAAGTAAAGTAGCTGGCTTCATGTATTTCGTATCTAAAGCATCCTGTAAACATCAAATGTAATCCCCCAAACAGTTCTTCAAAGTAGGTAAGAATTATTGTCCTTATTTTACAATTGGAGAAGCAGGAACAGAGGGATTATATGATTCAGTCAAGGGCAGGCTCAAAGTCTGCATGAGACCCAGCAGAGCAAACCCTTGTTTTCATAATCCCTTACCTTCGTCACAAGACCAACTCTTCATCGCCACTCAAAGACTTGAGAAAGTATGCTATGGAAAAAGCAAAGTCTGTTAGCCTTTTCTAAAAATACTCTTTCATTTCTGTCTATAGGAAGTTAATGAGGCATTTTGGCAACTCCATGGAGGCAACTCCATGGATGGATTTTAGACAGGACTCCAGCTCTGGTTTCAGTATCTGTTGTTAAGCAGTGCCTCAAGAACTCTGCCCTGTGGTGTCCTCTTTGACTGAGGACCATGGCTTTTTCTGATTGCTGTTTTTTTGAAAACGTATTTGAAATTTATTAAGGACTTGGTGTTTGAAACTACTTGGTGTTTGAAACTACTTGGTGTTTGAAACTACTTGGTGTTTGAAACTACTTGGTGTTTGAAACAGCTTGGTGTTTGAAACTACTTAAGAAATGATAACTTTACTAATCACTGTCTTTATGAAAACCAGATTATATATTTAAGGGCAACCTGCTGGAAGCAGGAAAAAATAATAGACGCATACCTATTTTGATCCTATAGCAGATAGCTAAAAATATTAAATGGAAAATATAGTTTGATCCTGAGTATTGTTCCTTTCTACACAGATACCTGTAAAGTCTGTTCTGATTTGGTAGATTGAAGATGCATATGTGRAMRMATCTTCTGTGGTGAATTTTCTGAAGCATATTAAATATAGCTAAATATAAAATATATTTGAGGATTAATTTTATTCTTTAAGAGAAATTATTTATTCAAATATCCATTTAGTTCCACTGGATTCAAGTCTTATGCAGTTGACATCTTTGGAGCCTAATTAAGTTGCCGTCATGGGCTATTTTAACTTGTCTTAATGTCTCTGATTACATGGAACATATTTGTAGAGTAAAGCGTATTTCTGATTTAAATGGTGTAATGGAACAAATAGGTATTATGTAGTATTCCTCCTCAAGGTAAACTGGGATGGATAATTTAATTTCCAAGGYGACAAATTATCTTATCATGAGTGAGCAGGCAATTTCTTCCCTGCAATAAACTAAGTAGGTACAGACAGCTCTAACCAGATGAAATCATTATCCTTTTTAAAGCAGAAGCATTGAATGAAAGTAATTTTCTCAGCCTAAGTTTCTCAGTAGAAAGTAGCTCTAGTAAACACTRTACACCGTGGCCTTGTGCTGAGAGCAACAAGTTTAACTCTTTCAGCAGTAACAGATAAACAGGGCCGTATTAAGTAGTCAATGAGGGGAAAATAGCTCAGATTTTAAAATATATGTGGAAAGATGGAAAGATATAGTTAAAAAAAAAAAAGATAGAAGGGGAAAAAGGTATGGATGGAAGGGAGCAAAGGTAATGTTTGTGATAYATTTTGAATATTCTTAGAAGTCACAGAAATTTGTATGAGTTGTTGTTCTGCCTATAAAGGACAAAACTGATTTTTTTTTAAAAAAGGATGATGTTACTTGGTTTTTAGGTTTATATGGGAACTGTAAAGCTCGCATACAGGCACACAGATGACATTTAACCTTTCTTTTTTTGGAGTTCATCTTATAATAATAATGAGATTATTTGCATGTATAGCTCCGCATACTGGTATACGTAGGTTTTCAAGTGGCTTTTTCTACTGTCTCATTGGAGCAAAAATTGAGGCTTGTGTAGTAACTCAAATATCAAGTGACTTGGGTTGGAATTAAGAAAAAATTGTCTCACATATTGAGGAATTTGGAATGTTTTACAGCACTTTTTTTTTTTTTTTTTTAAATAATATGAGAAGAATTAACTGATGAACTCCAGTTAGATTTGAGGCATCAGAAGACTTATATGCTTAAAAATTGGGTGTCTTATCCTCGGATAGACTCTAAAACTCATATTAAATACTTAGTTTCCTTTTGTAGTGCAAAGATGTGACGGGTACTTGTTCATGTATCTGTGGCAAAATAAATAAAAAAAAAGGAATATGAGATCTRCAACACCATCTTTGTTTGAGGGATGTACAGAATTTGTCTGCCCAAGATACACAACAGGAACCTCCTTATAGAATAAGCTTTATTATATACTTCATATCTACTTCAAAACTGCAGAGCAGATCTTATTCCCTTCAGAGGTGCTTTGGCCCTTTTTTTTTTGTTTTGTTTTTTGTTTTCCTCCTAGTGCTTCCTAGATAAAAAGGGAATTGTGGGCTTACTGACAACAATCTGTCTGGGGAAACTCAATATTTCATAATTAGCCTTGAAGAAAGTGATGTGAATTTGCAGACCTGTATGTCCCACTTCCTTTCTCCAGTCTAACAAGTACTATGTTCCTCTTGGCATATTTGTGTGGCTCTGATTGTTATCAGTCGTGGTGTTTCCTGCATTTTTGGTAAATGGACCCAAGATGAGGATAGATTTTAATAAATTTTTCAAAACAAACAAACAAACAAATTCCCCTTTGCGGAAATGTTTTTTGAAAGTGTCCTCGTCTCAAGTGTCCTTGAAAGTATACTGTCTCCTTAGGCATTGAACTGCATGTTGGATATTGAAATTGTTGGATCCTTGGTCTTTATTAGCTTATCAGTCAGGTGTAATCACATATGAATCTAACAGGGTTTCTATAAATTGCTGTCAGAATTAGATAACAGATTTGTTGTCTTAGGCATGAAATTTGTCTTCAAGATTTATCCATTTTTTTCCTGGCCTTTTCAAAATCAGTAATAAAAAATTGCCTGTTTTGATTAGTGTTGTAGAGTAAGGTAAACATATTCTCTGAAGAAGAAAAAGGAAAATTGTGTTTGGGATGAAGCAAGCTTTACCTTTTGTAGTAAACTTTCTTTTTGAGTCAGGATTTTGGCATAACTTTTGTGTCTCCATTATCCTCTCTCCCCCTTTTTTTTCCTTTTTTGATTCAAAAGGAAAAGTAAACAATTTGATTCAAARCAATTTCCCCATGTGCTCCAAAGATATGATATTTAATCTAAAAATCCTTACATTGGGGTCAGACTTTTACTGTGATAGGTGAGGAAAAATATGCTACCGAAGGATTATGAGAAGATAGAGAACAAATGGTGGCAAAATTACATTGCCACCCACTATTTCTGGCAAAATGAAGTTCAACAATATCTTTGCTTAGGGCTGTATTACTTTCCTTCCTCAGAACTCTATTACTTGCCTGGATGTGTGTTAGCTTTGAAGGCCCAATGGTTGCCCATACGGCAGACATTTCTTGATATCCTTAGTACATTTTTTTTTTTACCTATACAGCTGAAAAATATATTTTGCTGATAAGTTGGTTTAAGCAAGATGCCAAACTGTTTCTGGTGATTTTCATAAAACTGCCCCCCTAAAAAATGCAATATAAAGCCAAAATGAGGGTACACTTTTTTTTTCTGGCTTATGTGTCTCTAAGTAGGAAGTGGTGTCATTGATTGATGCAACATTGTGAACTGTCTGCATAATTCACTTTTACCCTATTACTTTTTTTAAAAGTAAAGTGCTTATGAGAGCCTTCAGTATCTACAGGATAAACACATTGATGAATTTACACTACCAATCAAAAGCTCAAGTTTCCACTACAGAATTTAAATGCCACAGCCAATGTTTTAACCCCARTAATATCTTGCTTCTTTCTTACTATGGCTGACCAAGATAAAAATATATTGTTATTTTCATGTTTACTGAAATTCCAGTTAAACTACATTCTAAATGAAGGAGAACTCTTCAATAATTCTTAGCATTGAGCTGAGCACTGAACAGAATATCTATTGTTAGTCACTAATGCAGGAAAAAATGTCTTTTGGAGATGGACCTTTTAATAGTTCGACCAACAGTGGCAAAAGCCAATGTTGTGAATCCTGGTGATCATTTTCATTTTGAGCAAACTTCTTTGTCTTGTCTCATTTCCTGTGCATCTTTATATGTTAACCATGTTTTAATCATTTTGGCTGAAAACTTACTGAGATCATTTGGTCAACCTAACAGCAGTTAGGAAATGCCAGAGTGAAGATGACCTATGAAGCAATAATTTTAACTCCCATGCATATTCTCCCTTCAGTGAATGTGCTGGGAAGATGCGTAGGTCTGTGACGTTTGTCTTTAAAACCCCTGCTATGTTGGCTGCAGCACGTAAAGAAAATGAAGCAAGACAAAGAAGTCTACATAGATGTAGAAGTGTTTGAGTAAGGAAAGAAAAGAGATGTTTTACAAAAATGCAGTTTGAGTTTGACTGAATATGTAAGGCCTTATTTTTTTAAGTTTTTATGATTGACTATAAAGCAAAGTGTAATTTGAAAAAAGTCAGGAGACTGGCCAGGTATTTTGACATGCATTTTGCTTGAGCATATATTTAAAACTATTTTAAGGGTTCAGAAATACTACCTCTGAAAATATTGTAGGCATATCTAATATGAGATKAATAAGATTAATTTTTATTTTGAAGGGACAGGAGAGTTGTGGAGGGAAGGCAGAAAATTTTTATCTTTTTTTTTTTTTGCCTTTTTCTTTCTTTTTTGTGTTAATAAAGAATGGCAGTCTCTTCTGTTAGCAGCGAGCTATAGTTCTGTTGTTTGTTCTGCCTTTAGAAATATGAAGTGTTTCGTAGTTACTGTGTTGTCAAGACATCTGGAGAAATTAGGTGCTATGCTTTCATCTGTCACAGATATGCTGTGAAGTGCTAAGGCAGTCACATGTATAAAGGTTTCCCCTACCTCAAACACCTGATACCTGCATGGAGAGGCTGCTCAGCTTTCATGAATACAGCTGATACTGATGAGAGCAGTGCTCACAACCTATGGATGGATGATGATAATACACACCCTGATTCTGGTTCTTTCATTGTGGGGTGCCCAGAATGGATGGATTTTTTTTTTTTTGTCTTAATCTGTTGCCCATTGGTTTCATGTTTTTGAAGTGATTATAGTTATTTGATGGGAATGTGGTAAACTTAGAATTGACATCTGAGCCAGGATCTGCCCTGTTTCTGCCAGCTGGGACCCACATCTGCCTTCCAGACCTGCTGGCTCTCCTTCCTCTCCTGTGCAGCACATCAGGGCCACCATGGTGTGCTCCTGATCTCCCTGCCATTGCTCTATTGCAGGTCCTGAGCTCAGCTACCTGCCAGTCTGGCTGCTGCTGCCTTCAGAACTGTGCTTCAGGTCGCACAGGTGCAGAAAAATGTGTCCTGCACCAAGCTGCTGGAGCAAGAGCTACGTCAGGCTCATGCTGACCGCTCAACCTGCTCTTTTCTCCAGTTTAAGCTAGCATAGGAAACTTGTCCATTGCTGCATCCACAAGTGGGGTAAGCAATGCGACCAGTTACATCTTTGAAGTGTTGATGTGAAACAAGGTGCATCATCCTGTTCTTCAGGCAGCTTTGAAGTGAGGCGTTATCCCAGGATGTTTACGGTATTGTAGTCTGTCATATTCCTTTCTCCARTCATTTTGCCTATGAACATTTCAAAGTTTGCTTATTGTTCTTTGAGATGAAATATAATTTTCCAGATGTTCACATGTCTCAAAGGGTAAAAGTTTCAGTTCCCTTATAGCATTAATAGAAATTGTTCAAAGAAATGCACACTTTAATTTTTATGAAGTAGCCAAATACTGTGGAAATCAAGCTGTAATTTTACCGTCCTCATATCTGTGTTATTGCAGGATTTCACACGCACAAAAAAGCAAAAAAAGGAAGAGCAGCTCCTTATGTGTACCAACCATTTCTATACTGAAAACAAGGCTACCTGTAGAAGAATTCAGGTGAAGACTGAAACCATAAGCAGCTTTGTGTACAAAAGAAGTATATATCTTCTGATGCARTTTTAATCCTAGTGTTTCCTGTCTCATGGGGTATTGATTTTTTTTCAACAGTTAAAGACTGGTTTAATGTATTTTTCTGTGTAGTTGTGTTGAAACATTTGGTAATGTGAGTGTGAGTATTCTGTGGGGAAAGGGGCCAAGGTCTTTAATACATAGCAATATGCAAAGAAGTCAGTTATATGTCCAAATAATTTAAGGTGAATAGTTATCATTTACTCGGTGAAGTTTCGATGAGTTGTTGGCTTAGGTCACTGGTACTCAATTCGTCATGTGGATTAGTCGTGTTCCTTCCAAAAGGGTGAAGATCCTAAGCAGCTCTAACAGGGATTACCAAGACCTTGGTCTTCGTTTGTCTGCTTCACTTGATGAGTTTCCTGTTAACAGCACAACCTGAAACATCGTTTTCAGTGAATTTTCTGACATTTTCCATTTTGGTGATCTTTATTTTATATAATTCTACTAATGAAGCTTCACCAAGAGCAACGGAAATGTTCTAATTATTTTGTACCATATTTGATCATATTCTGAGCTTGGGTAATTACCTCAGATTTACTTCTCTGTAATTGAGATCATAGTTTGACCTAATATGTTAATAACMTTAAAATAATATAAAATGATGAAAACATTTAATGAATATTGGAAAATGGGGTCACCTACTTGCTAATATACCCAGACAAAAGGTGCTTGATTTGTTTGATACAGGTAATCTAGGGAATACCTATGGAAAAAGGCCAACTCTAGTATTCCTAACTGCTGTCAGAAAAGATGTTTCATAGAGAGATAATATATGAAAGAGAGGAAAAAGCAGATGGTTGTTGGCAACAATGCAATGAAAATTCAACCTGGAATAGCATTTTGGCAGCTGGAGCTTATTTCAAGCAGAATAAACCTGCAAGACCCACTGGTTCATAGTAAATGACAGCAATGGTAAAATGCAGGGAAGATTGCTGTAGGGGGGAAGAGGACCTGAAACACATACAGTCTTGATATGTAYGGGTAGTGACACACCTGCTACCCATTCCAGGTATTAAAAATGATCCCTTCCTAGGGGGTAATCATAACTACCAGTGGCACCAGTGCTATTTACAGGTGTATTTTGTAACCTGATTTCTGCACCAAAGTCTACCACGGGTTTTAGCTCCCCAGCAAGGAGCTGCTTCACTGAAAGGCAAAGGTCTTAGCAGTACGTAGGCCTCTGTATTCCACTTTCAGAGAAATGGAGAAAGTTGTGATTTTTGTTCTCTGCAGTCTGGATTACTTATTTTCTTCCTTTACTGGCAGGTCASTGTATAAATTTACTGAACRTGTGGGAAGAAAGAGACAGAAGTGRAAACTTCCCTTMMRTCTGAATAGCTCCATGTTGCTGTAGAGTTACTTTTCTTGTTACTCTCCTGGAGAATCTTGCATTCAAGAAASAAGATGTGGAGAAGCTAATTGCATTCCCCTTACACAGTAGTTTAGACCCTCGTATGTGGAAATAGATGGGAATAGACTGGAATTCTTTCTGATTCGCATATAGAAATCAGAATTGTCGTGTCTTCCATTTCGTCTTCCTCCATCATTTTCTCTTGTGTGCAGATCTTTCAGATTAGCTTTAATATGACTTTACAGGCTGGTAGTCCCACTCAATAAACACAATCTAGTTTCTCCAGGCAAACTCCTCATTTTCTTTTTTCTTAGTTTTCTACTTCCTTTTACCCTATGGTCATGTGTTATAACTGAACATGAATTGTTACTTCAGATAGCTCAAGAAATTAAATCGCCTGTTTTCTTTAACAAAAAATAATTTGTGGCATTTCTCYAAAAAGACTGAAGTATAAATCAATAGGGAACAAGAGGGTGCAGAAAAAAAGAAAAAAAAAAAAGGCATTTGAGTATTTGAAAAGTGTACAATAACGGTTTGAATCCTATGATTTAGTTTATTGCAAATCAGAAAACTGTATTAAAAACAGATGCATGTTGGACAGTATGTGCAAAGATTGGTGCTTGTTGCCCAAAACTTCACTAGACCTACAGGATTTTTTTCACAAGACATGGTAGTTAGAGTGATCCACTCTGTGGACCAATAATGTTTGTCCCTTAACCTTAACAAGTTAAGGAAGACAAAAAATAGCCTGACATGGATCACCCTCGTCCTTACTGAGCTGATGAGCCTGGGTTGTTTCCTTCATCTCGCTTACCTCTCTCTCATTCCTCCTCTGTTATGCTATAGGACTCTAGAGAAAGAATAGGTTTGTGATTAAATTGCAGGCTTGGGAGTCTGGCAGTTTGTGGTGTATTCCCAGCTCTGCCACAAACTTGACGTAGCTGAATCTATGGCTTAGCTCACAAACTGTTTTTCCCTACAAATGTAGGAACATAATGATGTGTGCAATTGGATGCCTAATTTATGCACATAGACATAACAGTGACCATACACATAAATGAGGTATTTGCAGATGCAAATAGCTAGTTATGCATATAATAGGCCAACAGAAACACACAGTTGTTGTAATTATACCCACAAACTATGTGAATGAATGAACAGACCCATTATGAAAATCAGAATGCTGGCTACAGTGTTCATTTCTTCCATTTTTAAGAGACCTCAAAAYATGAATTATGTTCCTATTTGTTGTGAGGTTTGGGTTGATAACATTTGTAATGAACTTTAAGATTATTAGATGGGAGGCACTAAAGATTGGCARTATTTTAAGGTGCTAAAATGGGCAGTGTTTTTACTCTTGGAGAGTTGATTTATTTAGTATGTTTCTCCTTTTGGGTGATCTTGAGAATTTACTTATTCTTACTCAATTCACAGTTGCAATACTTGACCTTATCAGGTCATATTCAGTTCCCTCCCTACATGCACACACACATACACAATTTCAAATAGAACATGGAGATAAAATAATGTTATTTTTCCAGGACCTTTAAAAACACTTTATAAAGACCGAACATTCAATAGRTGTAGGGTACAGGGTGTAACTATGGAGGACGTTTGTTTGGTTTGTAGCTCTGTTTTGAACTCTCAGGCACTCCATGTATGGCCATGTAYTCCATGTACAGAGATAAAGTAGCAGCAGGGGAGAAGGTTAAGGCAAAAGCAGGATGTCAGAAAGATCTCTTTAAAGTTAAATGTTGAGGTGGTTGAAAAATTGAACCTGCTTGAGGTTTGTTGTTTGGGGAAGAATTGAAACCAGAGCATTCCATCTAAGAAGATAMAAAGTAATGTCAAATGCTAAGTCTAACCAGTCTCATGCGGGAGATGTGTGCACCTCCAGAAGGTATTGACTGAAGAGATTTAAGCTGTGTATTTTATGTGTGATATATTTTAAATGAATGTGATTTGTGAAACACAACTTCTGGAGTATTATTTCTTCTTTAAGAATTTTTGAGTTGTGCYATTTCCTAGTAAGTGTATAGTCAAAGAGAATGACTTAGGGCTCAGTCATTTCCATCTAGCTCATCAATTTTGATAGTTGCAGTGTAAAGCTAAACRTATTCCCAGCAACTTGTCATTCAATAATGACAAATTTAAAAACAAGTTTAAAGACAATTGTCCAGAGGAATATAYGGTAGCTGAAACAAATATTTGTTTAATATAATGATATTCTTAATCATGTATTCACTTTTTTTTTTCTGATGAGAGCTATATTTCAGTAGAGATGACCTTCCATTACACCCTGACCTGCCATTACACCCATTATCTAGTCTGCTAACCCTTTGCTTTGGAGGAGAGGTTAGGTTTTTTAAGGATCTCTTTCTATGGAAATAGTGGCACATAAGGATGTGTGCTTGTTCTGAGAGATACTGGGATTCATTTGGGTTGCAATAGTCCGAAGTTTTCCCAAGTACCATAATACAGATATGACTGCAATTATTTCCTTAATTACTATGACTCATCTCTTTCACAGTAAATGATTCTGAACTTTTCATAAGATATATGTTTGATATGAATTTTAATGGTCTTTAGTTGGTGCTGGACAAGTGATAATACTATGCTTTTTTCCAGTTAATTTCATTTGAGGTGAATAAATATAGACTTGCTACACTAATAAACAAATATTCAAATGCAGGACGAGACCTTTTTTTCTGTATTTTTAAAACTCCTCTTTAAGGAAGGTTCATCTAGATGTCGATTCAATAACCACTATTTTTTTAGTTCATTTTTTTTCTATCACAAAATCCTCAGCTTGTTTGTTAATGGTTTAAAAGTTGATTTTACCATGTAGATCTTAATATTTTAAGTGTTTTTTGTACTAATTAATTTCTGCAAGAAGATAGCTAATATATAGTATATTTGCTTGAGTACAGGATATTTCAGTTACAGGGGAGTTGTTGAAAAGACCATTTTAGTAGTTTGAAGAATCCTATCACAAGAAAGCTTTGGGAGTATTAGGTTTGTATCTACTATGATAGCAGTGTTTTGGGGCTTTTAATCTTAGTTTTCCATTGTGGCTTTGAGTGAACATGTGTTTTGGTGGGTTTTTTTGGTTCCCCCTCCCCCTCCCCCCCAGTAAGTAAACTTCTACTTTCTATCACAAGCAATGCTAATTCAGCTGACGAAGTGGGTAGAGTTACTGGAACCAGAGGGCTTTTCATTCCCATGTCAGATTGCACACTGGATTGCACATCGGTATAAACAGTGCAAGTGTAACAAAAAAAAAGTTTACAAATCATAAAAATAAGACTGGGAAAAGTAATATGAATATTGTTCCTTAGTTAATCTTCAGGGAACAGYTATTTCATTTAACTTCAGAATATTCAGATAGTTTCTAATTTATGTGTAACTATATCTCCACAAAATGCATCCTACTCATTGCTACTAATGGAGCCATTTAGAAGTCTGAGAATCTGAGCTTTATCTTATAATGTTATAAACTTAGTTTGACTTGAGGTTTATGACGCACGTGGAAAGTTGGACAGTTACTAAAAATAAATTTGTAATCCAGTGATAGGAAATCTTCAGAAGTTTAGGAGATAAAGATAAGCTCYGCGCTGGCTCTTCTGAACTCTAGTGAATCTCGTTGGTCTGGAAATCTCCATGAAAGTCTGAGAAGGTTAAGAAACTGTCCATGTCTGATATATAAAGCACTGAAGATGTCCCTTGCCAGTACTGTCACTGACTTGCTGAATAACCCTGAGTAAGCCTTCAGATATTTAGGTGTGATRTGAGCAGAATTTAGTGTCCCTCACTTGTACTTTTTTTCTTTCACAAGCTAAAGGAAGCCATTATTTTCACCAGAAAAAAAAAATCATAAACATGTCTCAAACTGCTCATGAATCTTTTTGGAATTCTTAGTTAAAAGGAATCTTGGCAGGAAAAAAAAATGCCTTGTATGTCAGTTTTTCATTGCCTTCCTAGGTTCCTGCATAATAGGGCTACAGTTTTCAGAGGCCTCTGAGACTTACTGCCATATTAACAGTAAAGACCAGTAAGAGACGATTAGAATTATTAGAACCTTGRTGCTATATTGATTTTGGTTTTAATTATAGGTTGAGCTGGGAATCAAAGTGTTAATAAATTTAATCATAAAATATAACAGAATTGTTTAGCATCTCACTGTATATTCRGTATGTATTTGCTTTGAGTTTTATGCAGGTGTTTTCGTGTTCTTAGACTAGAGCCACTGAATGTGTCTCTTGGATAAAACAAAGTAMCGATAAAGGAAAAGGAATATAAGATGACTTTTTTTCTTTGGTGTTACTACTTTTTGTTGCATGTTTGTTTTTGTTGTTTTGCTTTGCTTTTGTAGAATTTGTTAATGGAGAAATTACATAGCCAGTATGTCTAAGATCTGTTTCTGTGTGAGAAGTATCAAGGTTTATGAGCATTTTCCTGTTGGGACTCAGGAAAAAGTCTGGATAGACACAAGAAATGAACAGTAGGATCTGAATCGTGGAGAACTGTAATGACGAAAGGGAATCTCAGTTTTGTGAATTGCAACTGTGTTGTGCCAAATACTAAAGGAAGCAAAGCCAGGGATCCTAAACCCACTAACTATGCACTGTGAAATTCTTAAGCAAATTCTACAGCTTGAGAAAATCTCTAGCACAAATACAAAAGTCTTGTTTACATAGTTTCATGAGGTGATGCAATTAAGGTGAAGTGTACTTAGTATAAAGATTACAAATATCCTTTTCTGTGTACATGACACTTTTTAAAGGACTGTAACAAGGAGGCTTAAGTAGGAGGCACAACACCTCTTCATCTGTATTGCAATAATAATTGGCTTAAGGAGTAGACAATGTTAGCACACATTTGTCTGCGCTCTTTGGAAAATCTCTTCAGACCTGTGAAATGTATTTGCTCCTTGATTAATTTTGTAGGCATTATGCACACTCCCGGCTGCCTACCAAAGCAAGATCTCCTTAATCAGATTATGGGATATTACTCAAAACATCAGTTTTGAAGGGAAAGGAACATTTCCATGACAGGCTCTTGTGACGTCACCCCAGCTGGTAGTGACATTTTGAATGCTTGATGGCATTTCTTACTGTAAATAGACAAGGRAAGTTGGTAGGTGCAGCGTTGCTTTACCTTTTGTAAAATGTCACTGCACTGAGGAAAGTGAAAGGACGCCTGCGTATTTATTTTTTTATTGTTTCTGGGAAACAGGAGGAAAATTCCCCAAAAGGCTCATAGTATTTCTTTCGTTATTTACCAAGATTGCTGTAAAGTAATGCCAGTGAATTTCAACTGCATGCATTGTTAGTTTTTGTAATAAATAGTCCTTTTACTTAAATTCATGCCTCTTTACACTTCTAATGCTCCTGACTTTAGCTCATAGAAAACAGATCTTTTACAACCTTACCATCTGTCTTTCAAGAGTCACTTAAAGAAATCTTATTGGAACACCCTAAAATGGTTCTTTACTTCATCTGCTGTATTAGCTATATWGTATAACTGAGATATTGTCAATATTTGGGGTGAGGCTTTCAATTTTGGCCCTTGTTTTATTATCCTTTGCTCTCCTTGTTCTTACTTGCTTTCACTGATCTTGCATCCAGATATTCACTGAGACCCCAGAAGAAAAATGCTATTGTGGTGTTCAGCCCTAGCTTTTTTTCCTTTTTGTAGATATCTTGGGACTTCTATGATAGAGCACAGAGAAGGAAATACAGTTATTCTCTGAGAATAGTTATCCACAAGAGAAAACTTGCAAAACCTGCAAAGATTCCTTCTCCTCTGAAAAGCTGACCCCAATAGACCCCTAAATCTCACTGAAATTTGAGTCTACTGTCAAAAGAATTCAGGAGTGGTTTGGTGCAGTATTTTGTTCCTAAAATACTTCTCCTAATCACATCCATCTTTCCAGTCAGTACTGCAACCAGCTGGTTTTCATCCAACTCTCCATTTCTGCGAGCTTTGAGAGCAGTTGGCACCACCTCTGTCTATCTCCTATGGAAAAGCAGCTCAGAAAAAGATATAATCAGTATGTTAATAATAATGTCGTAGCCGAGCGGATGATGATTCCCAGCGCTTTCCCATCAAAACTAAACTCACGGATTATTTTGACCTCRCAGGGGCTTGCTGTTGTTTAAGAAATGCTTAATAAATACTGTCATCTAATGTCAGTCTGAAAATGAGTTAATATGAGCAGAAAGTATCTTACATTTGCTCTAGCAGCATCTCTTTGGATCARCAACACCTGACTGCAACTAAGCCGTCCTCTCAGGGTGCTTTCTCATGGCTCTGCTAGCACCTTTCTGTTTCACTATTGCTTTCTCAGTTTATCCCAAATTTCACCCTGTGTTTCTGAGCAGTCCTAGCTGACCTACTGTAGAAGCTCTTTGATTTTTTTTTTTATTATTTTTTTTTTTTACATGCCCTCTTCAGAGTAACTTCACACTTAGTGGTGTGGAGTAGGTGAACTGCTTCTATAACTGGAAAAATAAGGTGTCCTAGTCAGAGACCCAAAGGCCAAAGTGCTGTGTCTCATTTCTGCAGGTCAGTTAAGATGCTCTTTCAAGAGACAATAATGCTTTGAGATGTTTCATCAAGATGATGCTGTTGAGCACCAGTTGGACAGGTCAGGAATTTGAGGCTTCTTTGGACATCTGGGCATTTCTGGTCTCTTTTGGACAGTTCCCAGGTCATCATGATAAATACTTTGATTTCATCACTTTCTTGTATGTTTGGAGCTCTTCTTGACTACTGCTAATCTTCAGTAGAAATCAGTACTACCATGGCCCCCATCTTGGTTTTCTTCACTGTTTTACCAGACAGTGACTACCTAATGTCTGTGCCACTGATTTTTTCTTTTACAGAGTATCTATGAAGACTTGGTTCTTCACAGACCAGCACAAAGCTCTCCTCATTCTCATTTCTGTCTGATCCTACACTAGGTGTTGAATGTGATGAAATCAGTGGGCAAGTTGCTAAGTTGATCTTCCCCACTCTTAGCTGATTCCAGCAAATGCCTTATATGCCAAGAGGCTAGTTATGGCCATCACTTTTCCCTCTGTTTTCTTGATCAATTTATGGATCTCCAGTGCCAGACCAAGTGGTTAAAGAACATTTGGCAATCAAGAAACACACCCTTGGAAATGTATATATGGAGAGGAGCAGTGTGCAAGAGAAGAGCCAGGTCTTCAACAGCCATCTAGTCTTAAAGAGTAACCAGAATTTGAGTCTTTTCCCCAGTAACTTTTTTTTTTTTATGGACAGTAAAATAGTTTGTGAGATTTCTCAGCCTGGAATTGTGCAACACCACTTACAGAAGATATGAGAGAAATCTCTGGACTCTAATATTGTATAGCTTGGAAGACTCTCATGGTGATTAGCACAATTTATCCTTATCATTTTAGAATGACTGTGCTATCAATATTTGAAAGGGCACAAATCATCTTCCAAGGACGTGATTCTGTGAGTAAATTTTGCGCCCACTCACTCTGAGTGGGTTGCAAATATATTCACATGCTCCTCATCACAATTGAGCAGCAGTGTATATTGCTTTTAAAGGAAGCTGGAATGAAAGAAGCAGCCTCTAAAAAAAGCAGATTAATCTCTCAGAAACTCCCCACTGGAACATTCTAACATTAACTGGCAGCTTCCCATGATCCAGGTAATTTATTCATGAAACTTACGGAGGTTAATCAAAAGTTCATATAATTGTAATAAACAGAATACATAATGGACTAATCATGCAATTCAAGGCATTTTGTAATTTATTTGAAATATCAGATAAAAATAACGAAGAGGTGTGCCAGGAAGCCAGCAAATAATTTGGAAACTGATGAGCGTGGCATACYTGCTGAACTATGAATAGATAACGTAATGCCTAAAAGTATATAGATAAATGTAATAACAGAGCAAGTTTTCCACATGCTCATACTTTCCRAAGGCTTTAAAATTGATTCGAAAACTCACATTGCCACCTTTTGTACAATCTATTTTCACTTTAGTCCTTCGAAAGCATAGCTTGGTGAAGTCCTCTGCCTGGAACCACCCAGGGGATTAATTTGCCCCTTCTAATGTTTGAGCAAACATATAAATCAGTTGACATTCACAAACAAGCTATTGCTATAAGCAGTCTATTCTTGCTCAAAATATTGACTTCTGAAGATACAAATGTTTATTTTATTTTATTAAAAAATATTCCGGTCTTGGCTCTTCCTGGGGAGAAAGCTAGGATAGGTATAAATACTTGCTTATTATGACTATATCACATGTGCATGTAAAGTCCCCAGATTGTCTGTACCTGGTTAACTGCACCCAGAATAGCCAAATGTGAATGAAAACCAGGTACAGCAGCGCAGTGTGAGTGTGAACACAAAATAAGCATTCATTAGTATTTATTTCTTCATTTTTTTCCTCAAAAGGATTTATTAGATAGTAGTAAGAATAAAATCTGTGCTCTAGCAATATACTGAGATGCAGAGTCCAATTTAAAATAAAACTCCAAACCTACCAGCTACAGAAATGGTGAGCAGACAAAATCCAATTTCCCCTCAAAATCATATTTTTTCCAAGATACAAAGTTGARCAGCCTAATAAGGAGATCATACAAAAAGAAATATTAAACATCTCACAGGAAGGCATTTTTCAGACCTTGGTTGGAAGACTTTCAACTCAACAGTTGCTTTAATCAGTTTAGTCAATTATATTCAGGGGATTCACTTCAAAAGCCCCAGAAAAATTCATGTTATGCCTTATAAGTGATGAATAGCTTGTAGACTATGTTCCTGTCTTAAACCAATACAGAAAAGATAAAAAGATTAGCACTCTCTGTACCACATTTACTTTCCAGGATTGTCTTGAAAGCAGCAAGCAAAGGGCAATAGATTTTTAAGCTAAAATAAGCTGTAGTACAAAAAAATTAGTTGATGGCTGTGTTTTGATTGTTTAATGCCAGCACGAGTAATGAGTAGGGACCTTGTTTCAGCRTTCTGCTTCCCAGCAGCTGGCAGAAAAGTAGGTAAGCTGAATCCTAGCAGGTAAATTCTTTTTTTGGAAGAAGCAGTCAGGCTTTTTGAAGCAAGGGGTAAACTTCTCTCTCAGGCAGTCTTTTTTTCTTTCTAATAGGCACTTTTACTCTCAGGCAATCAAATGTTTTTCCACTCTGCACACAAGCTCCTTCCTTTCARGCAGGTAAACTTTTTTCTTCCGTGCTCGTTTCCCTCTGGTAAGCAAACATAACCAAAAAGAAAAGGACAGATTAAAGCTGTTTGCCTATAAAATTCTGCCTTCTTCCTGTACTAGGAATTTGTCTTGTGACCTATTTCCTTAGCACTGTTTACTGTTGAGCAAGGACAAAACCCAAATGTCATTTCATGACATAATCCACTGTCAAAACTGGCACTAGCCAGCAGGCCTGCTGGTGGTCCCTCACATATAACAACTGTGGAGTGGGCCTAGAAAGAGGGTTATATATATATATTTTTTTTTTTTTTTTTTTCTTTTTCAGAGAATGTGGCAAATCAGGGTTGAAGAGTATTGGGAAGGAAGGGTGGGAGAACTTGTGCTGTCTCTGTCATGTCTCATATATTCTTGAGACCAGTACTTGTCAATGACTTGTCAAGCTGGCATTCTTCAAAAACATTCAGTTAATTGGTGTCACATAAACATGGTATGTCTATTTTTTTACAGTACCAGCAGCAGTCTTATTACTTGCCTACTTCTCTATTAATAACATTAATAAGGATGTATGCACCTGTTTTGTAAGGTGACGATTGCCAGGGCAGGTAAGTATCTGAGTAGCAGTTAGCACTTTGGAGCTTTAGTGTTTCAAAAATTCATAATGCTTAAGGGTTAGAAGACCTATACTAAGTGGAAGTGCTGTATGAGAAGCCTCACAAACATATTATAAGACATTGCTCTAAATGATAACATGTTAGTGCAGTAAGATTTCTTTGTGTTTAGAGTATCTGAAAGAAAGCTAGGATCAKCATTTCCACTGCCATTTAGATTCTTCCAGATCAGGTGGTTTCAATACTATACAAAAGGTCTTGAAATATATCAAGATACTTAAGCTGGCATCCATTGYAAGAGTTTATAAGTTAAATGCAAATGCCTAAAGTCAGTTTTAAAATTTATATCACTTGGAGAAAAATTCCATGCTCATTATAATTTTGTGTTTTAATGGGACAAAGACAAGTTTTTTTAAATCATCAATGTTATTGTCTAGTCATCTRAAGTAGTCTATGGGCTACTTTATTAATGTTCTGTTCCCGAAAGCTCCCTTTTCTGCAGATAATGTAAATGCTTCCARTTTCATAGGCAGAGCCAACTGAACACAGATATTCCCTTGATACGAKATACATGCCCTATCTCGTCTGCAGACGTTGATGGATGTCACTTAACATCATGTCTCCTTTTTTACATTCACACAAAAAGAGCACAAAATTAATTTGTTTTCTTGGCTTCCTTGACTGGTGTCGTCTTTGCAGCTATGAATCTCATCTTTTTAATATTGCAGCATGCCTGATTTAACATGCAAGGTGTCTGTAGGAAACATCCCTCTACTGAGCAGATGGGAGAGTTGCCAGGACCAATGGACACAAGTAGGTTTGTGCAGAATGTCATGATTAAAATCACTGCAGTGTTACGGAGGACAGCAAGACAGCTGTGCCAAAGCCCTGGGTAGCTTACTGATTGTCAGCAATACAGCAGAATATTTTCACTGTACCTTTGAGCACTTGTGCAGTGTAGTACATTTCCTGAAGTGCATGTCCATGCTSCTTGCCCAGTGAGCCTATCATCTCTTATTAAATGCCTTGACATGATGCTCAGAAATTATTCCTGTTTTTKCTTTACACCTAGTCCTTGTACAGTAACTACCTCTTGCTTTTAGTCATTTCCTGCAATAGTTGCTACAGCTGCAACAGATGAAAATAAACAACTTTATGGCTWTTGTGGAAGTTGGATAATGTCTCACGTGGGTCTGGTATCTGGAGATAATTACACCTTTTAGTAGATTTACACTGCCCATTTTATTTCCTGACACCTGGGGAGTAATTAYATGCTACCTACCTGCTTTTTATGCTGCTTTATCAACTATTCGTTTTATTTATGTACAATGGAACAGTTGGGACCAGTAACTCTCATTTCCTCCATTTATCAAAATATTTAACTAGCATTCTCCAAGGTGAGTCATCATTAAATAATGGTTCAGGGCGCTACTGAGGTTAAGCCTAAATCATTATAGTTGTTTCTCTTGCTCCAAACTCCCCAAATCTCCCTCCTGGCTGTGCAAAAACCTTGACAGCTATGGGCTTAGGTCACACCATTTAGTATCAAGGAACTGTCAGATCTTGTTTCTTTTTGGCTATGCTGCTCATTAGTCAAAGCAGATTGTTTGCTGCAGCAGGTCTGCGTGCTGCATCCTAACCTCGTACATCCTTGGGAGGGTGATCCCAGGATGATCCAGCACACGGTGAGAATATCCAGGCTCTGTCACAATAAGCCAACTGTAACATCTTCCTTTGTTCACCTTACACAGCATGACAGTTTTGCAAGTTGCAGTGTTAAAGAAGCCTTCAGTCTCTCCATTTGGACATTTTATTTATCTTTTTTTTTTCTTTTTATAATGTACCTTGAGGAATTAGGATCCTTCTGGAGTCCAGATATGCGTGTAGCAGTGCTTTCGATAGATGGCCTGTCCTCAACCATATGTGTTGAATGCGTTGTATGCGTTGYTTGTGGATGATTTAAGTCAAAGCATCGTCTGTGTTTAAAAGGTAAACTGAGACAATTTCAGTTTATGAAAAAGCATTTCTCTCTCTCTCCTGTAAATTATGCAGCTTAGGTACCAGCCATGAAAAACGGTGCATACAGTTGCAGAATCATGTAATTCCTATACAGACAGAAGCATGCACTGGTTGTATAGAAAACTGAATGAATTTGGGAGTATAAGTATAAATATAGATTTTTGCATATGGAAATATTGCTAAAAGAGCACAAAAACACAAAAACAAATTTATTGCTCAGTATRCTTACAAGGACTAAGATGTGCTGTTCAAAGTAAATTCACAATCAACCCACCTGATACCTCTCAATTATAGGGTATGCTTACTACGTGCTGTTCTTCCTCTTGACCCTTGATTCATCCAGAACACTGARCGGATTATAGAAAAAAATGAACATGCCGCTGCTTGGTAGTTTGTGTGTGTTTCTTGTTCATCCCTGCTTTACTGCTTACTGTGAAACTCTCTTTCTCAGAGGATGCCAGCATAAATTTTGTCCTAAGAGTTTCTAATGTTTGTAAGAACCTAACCCTAGCTACTTTGTTCCTTCMGACTCATCCATGATGTGCTTTATCCAGCTGTCATTCGCCTTTCACACTGTGGGCAGTTCTTGAAAGTGCTTTGAAGACCTGACTTGAGAGGGCTTCAGTGTACTTGCCCATAGCTGGCACCCACCAGAAGAGCTTCTATGTCAGTTTTCCTTTTGTCCCTCTTAGGATGCTTAATTTAGCATTGGAATACACCAAAAAGGTTACTTRCTATTGTCCTCATAGCTCTTTCTTTGAGAGGTTGTTCTCATTTTATGGTTGAGGAACTAGTGCTAGTGATTTTAATGGTAAAAATGCTCAATATAGGGTTGCATCATACCAAATATACATACATTTCTGTGGGGGAAAACATACATTTTTTTCCACAGTAKTATTTTCTAATAATTTTACTAAACTTAAGAGTAACTGGGGCTGCTATCAGACCTCAAGATCAGCCTCCAGAATCTGATGGACACCCTATTATTAATCAATATGAAAAATATGGTTAAATAAAATTTTAATTTAAGAGGAAGTACAGGAGTCTGCATGCAGAAAACTCTTTGCAGTATACCTATTTATCAAATGCATTAGGGAGACACATGCATTGCTATAAAAATTAGGGTTTAGCTAATTCATCTTGGCTGGTACTTTCTGTGCTAACCACCCAAAGTGTTGAGGAAATTAATGGCTGGAGCTCTCCCTTCGTAAAAGCATTTGGGGATGGGGAGCTGTGAATCCACTGTGAATGCAGTCCTACAGTCGGCGCTTTTAGGTCATTCCCCATTGTTCACGACACAAGGCTCTCATTACAGAGCATTACCGTAACCCTGAACTCGTAGCGGAAGAACCAAAGTGCTATCGCTCTGTCTTGGACAGCTTCTGCCTTCTGTTGAACAGAATAGAYGTGCAGTGCAGGAAAATCTTAATCTGTGGTTCCTGTCTTAGTGTGGAGTAGGTAAGATCCACTTGCATGCTTTAAAAATATAGTCTGTGTTTTAAAATCACATAAATTCTTATAAAGCTTATAATTGTCACTTGGCTCATTACGTAGAAATGATGGTCAATGAATGAAATGAGATTTGAAATGTATATTCTTCCATAAATTTTAGAAAGGCAACAGATCAACCTTCCAAAATCAATAATAAATATTCTAATAAATAATAATAACATTGGATATTGTTTTAAAAAATCCTTTCTGAAGAATTATAATAGCCAACTATTAAAATCATTTTTGTTGTAGTAGTAGCAAACTCATATGGTTACCAAATTCTTCTCATTTATTAATATGAGAAAATAAATATCATTCCTTTCAGTTTACATTGAGGTATCAAGGGTGGGATTCATCTAAGCCAGCTGCAGAAGTTCCTTTAGAGCTGTCAGCAAGAACTAGGCAGTTCCTGAAGATGATTCATCTTATCCTGAGGAAAGTGCCCAAAGTAGGTCAGATGAATCACCCTGTTGAAGTAACTACAGCCCTCCCTTCACTGCACAGGTGACAAGCTCAGCTAAGGTGTAGCCACCTACTCGGGTGTCACCTAAAATCAGTAAGATAAATCTTGCTCTTAGTATCTGTGTGTATGGTGGATTTTTTTTCTTCTTTTTTTCTTTTCCTCCTTCTTTTTAATTTGTTATTCATTGCATCTAAATGATATACAACTGGGTAAGAGGGATCGCAGAAAGCTAGTTTAGGATATCAAAGTGGCCTCAAATATCCTTTTGTTTTCGCCAACAGTGTATGATATAACTATGGTAAATAGCTTTTGATCACAGCATGATATATATGAGGGAATGATAAGATCCAAGTCTATGTACATTTGGGGGAAAAAAAAAAAAAGGGAAAGACAAAGGGAGGGAAGAAAAGCTTCATGATTATTAAGMAACATGTGCTAATTTATAGATGTGGGTTGACTGTGTGACTCTGGAAAATTCACATTACAATACAAATCCACATATCATCAGAGGCTTGCCTTAAAAATTAGGCAATATTTTCCCTGTCTAGTCAGTACAGATTCAGCAACCAGTTTTGATACATAATGTAGTGCCAACGCCAGGAAATCCATTATACCTACTTTGCTTCCTTCTCCTGCCCTTTTGCTGAGAGACTCCATGGTCAGAGAGGAGTTCTGTCCTCCTAGACCAGTAAATATTAATATTTACTTTCAAATATATAATTAACAAAATATATTAAAAAGATACCAACTTGATTAAATAAWTTTTTTTGACATAAACATAATAGAACTTGTCCTTTTTTATTAATCATTGGTCCCATATAAATCAGTGCTTTGTGTATATGTAATTTTTTCATAGATATTTGAACCTTATGTTTCAGGAATTTAATTACCAAACTGCATATTGTTAATGAAATGAAAGTGGGATTAAAATTATCCCTTAGTACTATAGCTGTGGTTGTTGAGTGTTTCAGACTATCCTATTTTGAGAAATTATTACTGAAAGAAGACAACCAGTAATTTTTCAAACTTATTTCAGTAATAATACTGAAGAACAACAGTCTTCAAACTCAAATATTCCAGATTCCCTTGAAAACCTCCTTTTTTTTTAGAATTACAAAAAATGTTATTATGGAAATAATAATCCATGCAGCATATAGTGATCACAAGCAGTAAATCTCCATAGAGAGGATTTTTAAGGATGCTGAATCTCTAAACTGAGCTGGAAAGCAAATATTGCCATTTCTAAGGCAAAACCCATTTACAGAAAACAGTACGGATTAACATATGCTGCAARGAAATTTGGCAGCAGCAACATAATGTATACTGAGTCACCCACCCTTGGAGCTTGAAATTAAAACATGGATGTAAGATCTATAAGAATCTTTTTTTTTTTCTTTCCCTTTTTTCTTTCTCCCTCCTAAGATTCCTTCCCACATCAGTTTGAGGATTTTACTTTTTTTTTTTTTAAATTTTAATTTGTTCTCCAGAGCATTTTCTGGTCAACTCACCTTCTACACTCAGCAATTAAATTACAGCTACAGCTTAGGGTAACTCTCCAGCACAATTTAAAAAGGGCCCTGATGTTTATTTGCACTTTGAAGCRTTCCTCTGGTGGCCCTTTTGCAGAGACCCTTCATCAAGAGTAACAGAAAGGGTGATGAGGCCTTGCAAATTCAGCACACAGCGTGGGCCCGCTGCTGGCCATGGCAGGCAGTGTAACAGGGCTGCAGYCTGCCCTGTGATCCTTTCCTTACCGATACTCAGCTGCGTTTTGTTTAAGATGTCGTCGTTTGATTAATGGTACCACAAGGTAGTATGTGAGACACTATAAAAGATATGTACTGTGGAAARTAATTAATGCTTTGATCGTTTAATTTTATCCAAACAGACACRCTCAAAGCAGCCTCCTGAGTTTGGAGGTGGCTTTGCAGTTCCGAAAGGACTATGGGCACGTATCCCTCTATTATTCTTACACCTGTAAAGCATGTATATTAAAGCTAAGTAGGTTGTAAATTTGGATTTACAGTTAAGCATCCAAATTGAACGTAGGATGATCTTTGGAGTCTGAATCTAGGGTTTTTTCTGTGGTTGTCTCAATATCTGCGTCTTTTGTCTCRGCTGTATTTCCGCTTGGGGGTCCTGATGTAACCATTTCCTACTAGTAATCCAGTTCAATGCTCGTGAAAGTCTCAGAGGAACTGCTTTTGTAATTAGTCTTCCAGAATTATTAACGTGCTCGTGGGCTATTCTAAAATGTTTATCTTGTTGTTTTTTCTTTTTTTTTCCAAGAAGTAAAAATCATAGAATCACAGAATGGTTGGAAGGGACCTCTAGAGGTCATCTAGTCCAACCCCCCTGCACACGCAGGGTCCCCTAGAGCATGTGGCACAGGGTGGTGTCCAGGTGGTTTTGAAGATCTCCAGAGAAGGAGACTCCACCACCTCTCTGGGCAGCCTGTTCCAGGGCTCTGTCACCCTCACTGTTAAGAAATTCACAATTTCCTGTGGAACCTTTGAAGCTTCATTTTTTGGCCATTTCCTCTAGTTCTATTGCTGGCTACCACTGAGAAGAGGCTGGCCCCATCCTCCTCATTCCCTCCCTTGAGGTAATAATAATAATAATAAATAAGTTATGATGAACTAGGTCTGTATGTAAACAGCTATAAATAGCTCTTAAAACCAGTTATTGAACATGAATTTTCATTTGACACTTTCATGAGGATTTTAGATCAAAAACTGGGAAGGACTATGTAGATATGTTGGAATATGAAATCTCTTCAGTTTCATGAATGTGAGGCAGCTGATATTTCAACCTACTCTCCTGTAGTAGAGTGGCATACATTCTGTGAAAGCATTTGCATTTTGCTTCTGTCTGGAGGTGCTTGAGTCTGCTTATATTCCTAAGCATGGGATACAGTCTGCTTGCTTTAGATGGACAAGCACTGTCCTGGATCTTCAATAGGTTGTCTTAAAAATGGTGTCAGCCAGCCTTATCTGTGCATAAAGAAGAGATTATAACCCAACTGTCATGTACCCACAGAAATTGTCTGTCTCACCCTTTCTGTGTCAAGAGGCTTTTGGCAGGAACATAATATTCCCTTCAAAATCAGTTCGTTCCTTTGCTGCTGCTGCTTTTTTTTAAAAAAAACTTTTTTTTCCCCTTCCTCCCCACACCCACCCCTATATTGCATTTATCTGAATCTCCTTCTACCACGCAGTCTTCAGCCCTGCAGACTGATTAGATCCTAATTCTTTTGGCATGCTGTCAACTTGTCCTAGTCAGAATAACTATTAGGCCTTTGCTTTTGCTACTCCTCTGCAATTTTGTTTCCCTTTCTGTGCTTCATGTCTTTTCTTTGTGATTTTCACCTATTTTGCCTGGAGCTGTCTTCTGACAATATGTTACCACCTCTCTCTGTGGATTTGTTCTTTGCCTGCCCAAGTAATTTATTTATGTGTTAGCTGCTTCTTCACCATTATCCAGGCTGTTTGACTTTGTGTATACTGCTTTTCATGTGCCTCAAATCCCTATTATGTTATTAACAATTTGAAACATTTTAATGCAATGACTTAATCATGCTGACTGTGTATTTTTAAATGACTGAAATTSCTTGTGCACACGGAGGAAACACCTTGTGTGTGCCTATAAGCTGTAGAAATGAACCTAGTTTAGTGAGAAGCATTTTTCCCCCCACTGGCAGATAAATGACATATTTAGATTACATGCCAAAATAAATAAAAATCAGTCATTAGAATATCATGTTCTATTCCTTTATTTTCATTATATGTGTTGGGAAGGAAATAAAAATAAAACAGAGAGGAAAAAAAAGTAAGAATTTTTTTTACAATTTAAACAAACCTTCAAAGACTGATATTAGAATGTGACAGAAATTTTGTCCCATGGCTTGTCCCTGAACTGCAAAAATATTCGACTCAGGATAGGGTTTCTGTTCCTTTTCATTAGTTTTTCCATAAAAAGAAAGAATGATGAAGGCAGACTGTAGAAATTCAATAGCATAAAGATCAAAACAACCCTATCTTTGTTTTCCCCACACTCTGGGGAAAACTAATGTGTAGAAATTACTTTTTGACATAKGCAAAATGTTGGTGATGTGTTAGTTCTGTGTTTCCAAAAAACTAGTGGACACTGAATTGGTCAGACTTCTTGTTATCATCAGTTCTAGTTACTAGAGTTACAAGTTATCATTTCTTTTTTAGCAGAGTCTAATTTTGCATATGTTACATTTCTGCTAAAAACATCTAAGTAGCCACATGTGGGGCCATAAGGTCTAACAATATTGGTGAGTTTTGTGTGAGCTTTTTCCAGCTGATCCATAAAGTAATTCCTCTGGGCAAGACGTGCAGTTTCCAATCTTGGCAGGAAAATGAACAAAAAGTAATTTTCTTTTGCTGCATTTTGTTTGCTCTCCATGGAATAGATCTGGGAAGMCATGGAGACTTGAACCTGGGGCAGATGCTGCCCCGAGCTGGAGCTCCTATGAGATGGAAATTTTTAGAAGATGGCCATTCAGAACAGGCAAGAAATATTTCCCATATTTTTGTGAAAAGAATTTTGATGAATGCTATGTGAATTTTTTATGCTACCTTGATTTAACTGATCAGCATTTGAAAGATTATGTTCATGGATGAGGTATAAAAGCATAGAGGTAGCTTTTATCTCTTTCCATGTTCTATTAACAAAGGGGATCTCTGTAGCTGTCTGAATAGCAGGAGCAGTGGCCCAGTGCCCAGCCTTTCATCTTTGACTCTCCAGAGAGTCTTGACCATTTCTCTTGAACATAGACTTCACTAAAATCAGCTACATCTTTGTCACCTCTGAGCTGGGCACTCYTGTACTTTCTGCAGAGCTTATTGTATGGTGAACATTGAATTAGAACTCTATAAACTTAATTTGCTTCCAGTGCTTCATTTGCTTTCAAGTGTAATTCTTGATATTGATTTTAACTTATATTTAACTTTTATGGTGGTAGTCAGGCATACTGAAGAGGTTACTACTATTACTTCTCTGCTGTGAAACCTGACTTGAGTCTTAGATTTTTAGCAATAGGAAATAGTAACATTCTGCTTCTAAGGGAGACACATAAAGTATTAACTCTGTAAAAGGTGTGATTTGCAAAGCATCTCTTCTGCTGTTTATATGCTGGGATTAGGGAATGTGTATCTAGCATTTACTGTCTGATCTAGCATTTACTTCTGTATTCTTTCTCTATTTGAATTTATGCTTTAATCTTGAAGAGTATTTTTAAATACATTTTTTAATTAATGCATTTGTATTTTGCAACACACTGGAAACACAAGGCCAAATCCAGCAGTTTTCTCTTTGTTACAGTGTCAAGAGAACAGCTTGACAGAAGCTCCCTTAGCTTTTCTAGAAATTTTCAGAAATTTCTTCATATTGTAAATCTCATAATTTAGTTTTCCTCTTACCTTTTTCTCAGAATTTGATATACACACACACACACACACACACATATATATTTAAGGACCACTTTTCTAGACCCTTCAACATAGTTTGATTTTGGCAAGACATGTTGAAGTTTGCTTGTATCTACCTGACTACAACCTGTTGATTTTTGAATAACCATCTTTTTTTTTTTTTTTTTCAAACTAAAATTTAATTTTCTGTTTTTAGTTTGCAAATCACTGTGTGACCTTTAGCTGCCATCTGGCATTGAGTTTTGACTACAACAGAAGAGTGTAGTACATATTAGAAGTGGATTCCCCTTGATTTTCTTGCTCATAAGAAAGACCAAATAATCTTTGAGTCAGATAGAATGGGGGACAGGTAGGGCAAATAAGTGGTATCCTCATAAACAAAATTAGAGATGTCCTTTTTTCAGTCATGTGGGCATTTAATTTTGAACTTTTCTAGGGTTTTCTGAAATGTGTGATTTGTGATAATTAGTCTGTCAGACTCCCCAGTAGTTTGACTTTTAAGTGATTCATGTGCTTAAGATGAAGTTCCTGCAAACTGGCAAGTAATTTCTGAGTTTTGCCAATAATTTTCATTGTTAAAAGTATTAGAGCTATTTTTATGTAATGTAATTTGTTCTAGGAAGACATAATGCTTAAGGAAACCTAAGGATAGAAAGAGACTGAAATAGAGTAATGATTTGGAATATGAAGATTGATTGAAAAAAAACCACTAGTGAGCCTTTCAGGACAAAACAGGTGAAAACTATCTCCACTAGAGATGATATTTCTTGAATATATGTGGAAAAATATGGAAATTTTACAGATATCCAATTTAGAGAATGCCTATGACATTGAAATTAATACATCTTATGCAGAATACTGTGAAATTATTATGTTAGTAATGGAGTGATTCCCTACTTCCTTGGAAACACAAAGTATCCTGATTCAAGCAGAACGTAAGTTTTAGAGTCTGCAGRCACAGGTTCTGCAAAGGAGGGTCCCCCTCCACTGTAGTGACCATTCTTAATTTGTTCAGCCTGACAAGATATTTAGCCTATGGCAGCATGAAATGTAGTAATATAGAAATGAGGAGCATACTCAACACTTACTAACATAACGGCAGACAGTACTGCATCAGAATAATATATTCAGCTCTCACAAAAAGACTGAAGTCATTGCAGAAGAAGTGTTAGAAAGAAAATATAATTAAAACACTCTATTAGATCCCTTTTTGACAATGTTTTCAGTTTTCTGTGACTTTGACATTTTCTGTCTCTATTCTCTTCTCAAAATTACTTTTTTATTATGGTAAGCCTTAAATACAGATAAGAAATTGAATTTGCTAATATAAGGAATGAAGGGAGTAATTGTAAAAAATAATGAAGTAATAAGATGATACAAAAATACAAAACAAACAAATACAATAACATTGCTTTATATAATGATGTGGGCTTTTTTTATTATTTGTTTGTTTTTCCAGTTTATATCACCTTCCTTTTTGTTTTCCTTAAAATATTCTTGTGACCACTCCCTTCCAAATGACTGGACAATTTTTCAAATGCTACTAATCAACAAAATTTGGTGATTTCACTTCCCCAAGGCAAATTTTTTAGGAAATAAACATTATGCATTGATTAGCAAACAAGTTGCTAACTCTGTACTGAAACAGCAACCATGTTGCTACCTGTCTAGCAGACACAGCCTTTTTAAATTTGGGATTTTTCCAGAACCAAGCAACTAAGATTTTCATACAAATTATAAAAACAAGTAAATCAGTTCTGTAAAGTAAGTCTCTTGAAGCACACTAGCACTTATTTGAATTTACTTATCTGCAGCCCATCAGAAGATAGTTGTAATATTGCAAACTATTACACTGAGGAAAATGGCTTATAAATCAGGATAAGCCTTTGGAGATTCAAACCAAAACCATGATTATACCATATCAGGGAAGTGYACTTGTCAGAGAATCAGCTAAAGCAGCTCTTTGTGACTCTGACTGTTAAATGCTTGAGAAACTCCTGGACAAAAGCAAGCTATAACTAATAATTTCATTCAATTGCTGCTTTTCTCCTGCTGCATACAAGCAATGCAGCTAGTGATCGCTGTTGATAGAAAAGTCTCAAGCCTATAAAAAGACAAATAGTAGAAAAATATAGAAAAAGTTAGATTTTGATAAGAGATAATAAACCTCTCCCCGTAATAGAGGGTATACCTTAACAATGACTTTTAATGAAATAGCTTTAAAACTACTATAGTTATACTTGAGCGAGAGTGTGTCAGTAGGTGTGCTGCACTGAGGAGCTGCTGCTGTACTAGGTCRGTGTTCAGCCTTGTTTCTAGCCGTTTTTCACCATGCCTTTTTTTTTTTTTTTTAATGGTCAGATTACTTAAGCTGATAGTATATGTGAAACACTGATTCCGTGTCCTGTGGTGGGGAGTAGGAGTGTGTTTCTAGGAACAGTTGCCCTATTGAGAGGTAGGTCATGCTTAGAAGCCTGAGGATTTCCAGTTTGTGGCTTGCAATGTTCTGTGAGGGAGTAAATAAAGACCTATTTCCTTATATCTCCTTATACAGCCCACCTCTATCTGATCTCTTGATTATGTTTCTAAAAATATGGTATATCATTACTTCTTTTTATGTCACTCAAATTTTTCTGGGTCCTGGTAACTACGTGTAAAATGAAATTGCTTAATTTGCTCACTTACCCTTGGGCATAAATAGGTATTTGTGAAGTGCCTGCTCTCAAATCTCATGGTAAGTTCTCACAGTATGACAGTAAAGCGTTAGATGGAAAAGGAATTGTAAAGTAATAAAACACAAAGGATATAGTAGGATCTAAATATAGAAGTGTAAAAAAAAAAAAAAAAAGGCCAGTAAAACTTAATCTTCTGCTGTAAAATTAGCAGAGTTGATGAAGGATGGACATGGAAGGTAGGATATTAGTTATAATAATAGTTTTACAGAGGAAATATTCTTCTGCTGTCTAATGAGAAGATGGCTTTGAATCACCGTTTGGTACAATACTAATCTCTTAAGGTTAAAGGCATTAAGGCATTGTAAGATTTAATGCAGTTATGTACAAATAGCATGACACAATTGAAAAAAGCAAGAAAACGGCATTTATGTCTGCCAGACAAATAATTAAAAGTAAATTGTGTGCAACTTTTAGAATAAATAAAGCAAATTAAAAATATGTAGTTAGAGGTTTAAAAGCCCTGCTGAAGATGATAAAACTCAACTAGGGACCAAAAGTTGCTGATTTACTGMAGGGGTTATTTTACTCCTCCATTAATATTTGTATTAAAAACAAAAAATTGAGACTTTTTGTTCTTTAAAATGAGAACTTGGCTAAAAGACATCTCTTAATCTAATATGACTTTACAAGGAGATTTCCCACTCCTTCTTTTCCAGAATTAATTTTAAGTGGTTCCACATGTCTCATTTACTATTTAATTTTGATATTTAATTTCATTTAATATTGTTTGTTAGTGAAGGTTGTGAAAGCAAAGGTTGTGTAAACAATTTTCTCTTGATCATTTTTAATGTTAAGTACTTCTCTAAGAGCCATTTAAATCTGCCAGTTTTGTGTTCCTTCATTTTCTCACTTTTCAAAAGTATGAGTGGATAATGATACTACATAATGAAAAAAAAMCCCCAAACTATTAACAGTTAAAAATGCTGATTGTAACTGCAAACTGGAAACATTGTCCAATTGATTTAGTGGTATAAATGCATGCTGTGGAAAGCATAAGTATTTCTACTAAGTAAATTATCCTCTTCCTATGAGTGTGGGTTTTTTTTCTTTTTATTCTGTAGAGATACCCTGATATATCACTATGCATTCAAGGCACCAGCTCCATTGAAGTCCATTAGAAATTCCACTTCATATAATACATTTCACTATTACAGCAGAAGTCTTTACTCCCAAGAGTGAGCACTGTAATACATTTTTATGRTGTAATTGTGCCCAGCCTGGAGAGCGCCTGTTGGCTAAATCTGATTTAGTGCATCGCTCCTACCAGTCTTAAAATACAGTATGGTGTAGTAAAGCAGTTAGGAAGCCAAGTGAGAACTTGATTTGTGCGTATGTGCATGGGTGTGTGCATGGGTGTGAGAGAGATTTGGCAACAGAACATTTTCTCCTATTGAAAAGCTCATTCTGTATGTAACTAGGACACAAAGATACGTTTTGGCTATGCATCCAGCTTACAACCCCTAGCTTTCTACCACTAAGAAGTCAAAGAAAAATGTCCATTAGCAGTGATAGCTAATAGGGGTATAGCAATACTTTTTCTGTTAAAATGCATTCTGTAATTTGATTTAATATATCTACTGCCTATTTAGAAAACTTAGTTTCTGGATAAAAAGATTAATATTGCATATTACTAAAACTTACTGTGTACAACCATAGTAAGTGCATTTGCTATGTTCATAATACATATGCAATGTAATTTCCAATGCAACTTCATAAAATGATTTTGAAAGGGCAGATTGCTTAAGGTCCGTTTTGTTCAGCTCCATTAAATTGGCRTGTTCACATGAAATATTTAACATCATGTATTCAGAGTTGTCAGATATTTAAGGCATTTGCACAAATGCCATTTAATGCCACAGAGATGTCAGAATAATTATTATTAGAGCTGTAATGCCTTTTTTCTTTAAGTATAAAACTTGTTTCTGATGGTAAATCTTTCAGATAATTTAGAGCTCTTTGAGAACAGAACATGGGATTCCTGTGCACAGGCTTTCCCATTTAGAGCTAGAGTTACTCAATTTGTGTTTACCTGAAAAGATGTTAACAGATGTCAAGCACCCCCCTGATTATGCAGTTTAAACATTAAAAATAACAGGGAGAGAAGAGGAGGAAATGTATGTCATATTATTGGCAAGCTCTTAAATAAATGGAATTAAATTTATATATTTGGAAACTYAAATTATCATCTTTTTTCTAAGTCAGTTGATCCTTATGACCTTGTTTGTGCTAAATATGGGACTATCTGCRAGGAGCGGCATGGTTTTATCCTCTATAGACTTAAATTAAATGCCAAGTATCTTCAAAAGGCATTTTAATTGCTAAAATGAAAAGATGACACACATCAAAGAATCTTTATTTTTTTTCATGCTGATGCCTACATAGCTTTTTTAATGTCCRTTTAAAGCTGTTATTTAGCCTTCATCATTGTTATGGAGTCCCTATATTGTCTTATTTTTCTAAAGGCTGCATCATCACAATTTCAGAAGTAAAGAGAAATTGAGAATGAAATTTCAGCTCTCATCTACACAAAATATGCATTTCTTTTATTTAATATTTACTTTAGAGCAACATCATGCTAGCATCAATATTCCTTTTTGTATGGTTGTTTTACTTGTCCTTTTCTGCCCTGATGTGTTTAACTGCGATCAACAATCCTACTGGAGAGTCACCACAATTTCCCATAAAATTTGACTAGYATTTCCACTTCCATCTCAATCTCCAGATCAGTCACTTGAGCAAGCAATTACCCCCAAAGTTTACAGGAGAGAGAGTTTTGACTAGAGAAGAAACTTAGGCAGGTGAAACCTTTTCTTTTTAATTTATTATTCTGTCACTGTTTGTTCACTCTTCCTGCCACTCAATGAAAAGAATAGTAGAATATTAAAAATGAAAATCATATCCCCCTTCTTCACCACTCATGTAAAACGTGCATATRTTTCTGCATACATTAAAATAGAGTTAAGGTGAAGAGTTGAAGTGGAGTTACAATTACAGAGTTAATGGAGTTAAAATTCAAATATAAATAAAAACCCCTAAAGTTCAGGAGTAATCTTGAATGTCCCAAATCTTGATGTGTCTTTTGCTGTGATCTGACTTTGAGTTGTGGCAGAACCTGGGTTTATGTGGTACTCCTCCTCTCTCCTTGTGTCTAATGCTCTAATTTTCTTTGGTTGGAAACTCATCACTGCTCTCTGCTCAGATCCTCAGGTTCATCTGGGGTTCACCTTGCTTGGCAATGGTAGGCCRATGAGTTTTTTGAGTTATACAGACAGTATCCTTTATCTCCCACCCGATCTCCTTGAATCACCTTGAATCCTTGAATGTCCTTCACTACAGTTAGGAGAGATACTACTGAAATGGCTGAAGCCATGCCCAAACCCTTTGTAACTGTCAGGAATAGCCTCTCTCCAAAAAAAGAATATATGAAAGCTTTTCAGCACTCTTCTAAATACATGCATATAATGTATGTTTATATATAAACAGAGACAAATTTAAAACAGCATCATATCACAGTCACTTGAAAGTTGCAGGGTGTTAGCCAAGTTACTGCTGATGAATACATTATGCTGAGAAATGAATCTTCCCCCAAAATCAAGTGAACAAATCAAAGGTGGCCATGACTGTGACAGGGTAAGAAAGGAAGAACCTGAGGCAGGTGAGGTTGAAGTGGTGGGTGGTGGGAGATGTGGACATCAGGCCATGTTGGAGTGAGGATGGTAGCAGTAGGACTGACCTGTAGAAGGCAAGAGGAAGTCAAGGGAAACAGCACCTTGCAGCATTAAAACATGTTGCCAGCAGCATTACATATAATGAAATTTAATTTTCTATGGAAATTGGTCACAATTCTCTGATTTCTGTTTCATCTCCAACTATGATGGCAAGAGGTTCAATTGTGAACCCAGAGAATAAAGCGGGAAGAGGATAACCCCTGGCAGGTGCCTTTCTATAATGAGAAGGATTCAGATCATTAACTTTTGAGTTGAGTTTTACTTTCTAACACAYAGAGTTTTTCTATCTGTTCCACCAGCTTCTCAACAAGTTAAGATCTTTGCACCCAGCCAGATGTGTCTTTCACTATTTTACTTTAAAGCAATACTGAGAATTTTCTCATGAAGAATATTATATGGAGGAAAGTGGGTTTCAGTCACTTCTGAAATTATGCGAGTAACATGAAGCTCATCTGAAAGACAAACACACAGGATATTTTACCAGGGAAGAAGCATTACTATGYTAGCTCTTCTAGCCAGGTGCTTGGAGGAAGAAAAAAGTGTGTTTGTCTGTAGGAGACAGAGGGCATGTTCCTTCGGGTGTTAGTGTGGCATTATATGTCCTTAGGAGAGCATGGTAGGAGGTGAGGGAGAGATTTTGATGAAGAAAACATTGAATGTGCACTTCCTTATTCTTCAAGGTTAAGTTGGCTTAACCGTGGCTTCACACCACAGTAACGCAGGGGAAAAAGCATCGATTCATAGCACCRCAAGAAGAGCACTCATACAAACTTAATTTCTGTAGTGCCTTTCTCGAGTGCCCTGAGGTGGCAGCTCCATTGTGCGGTCTCTGGCTTTGTCCCCTTTTCAGCTCTCTTGCTCCTGGGGAAAACTCCTCTTACAATAGGTCTTTGTGAAGCAACGTAAAGGGGTTATTTCTTGTGCCTTCTTCAGTTGCTTGAGCAGAGATACATTGAAATCTCATCTAACATGTAGTTTAGGGAAAGACTGTGCTGGCTTCTGTGTCGAAGTTAATGAATTTACTGAAGTTATGCAGGGAGAGTAATCAGAATCATCCGAAATGAAAAGATGAGCGGAAAACGTGTCTAAACTCTACTTTGGATATCCATTCCTCTTAGATAATAAAAAGTCCTAAATAAAAGCATAAACCTGGGTACAAGTGCATGAACAACCATTTAGTTTTCTGCTGCTTATCACCCCTATCGTATGCACCTTTAAAAAAGGTGTGAAACTATAAAGTAAGCAAACATTGTTCAGAACAATGCTTGAGCACAGGCTGTGTATTTGTATGCATGATAAAAGATTTTCATCATCAGGACGATGACACTTTATCGTCAATTATGTATCTTTCTGCTTAGCTGCATTCCTGCTGAATTTTGTTTTAATACAGAAATGAGCTATAATCAATAACTTGTCAAATTATTCATTTCTAATGGACTAGCCAAAGGATTTTGACATTACTTTCTGAATAAATTATATGAAATATATATTTCCATTATTTGACCAGCTCTCTAGATTTTTAAATAATGTTCTGTGAATAATTTATTCAACATTTTTCTGTCAATCTTTGAATAATTTACTCATGAATATATTATTTTTATTATTCAGCCAGCTATATTTCCAGCATCTGTGGCAAATTCTTTGTTGTGTGAAAGCACAGAGATCTCTGGAAGGAGAGATAAACTTTTAACTAGCATAACTTAAATTCTTTGCAATAAGTACTCAGTACCTTACTTTATATACCCAAGTGCATAATTAACTGAATCCATTTTCATTTCTCTCTTAATTTAACAAGTATTTTTCTTCAACAGTCTTTAACTCAATGACCTCTGCTATTTTTATAGAAAATCTTGCACTGTTGCTTTCTTGTCTCCACTTGTCTTTTAAGTCTTCAAAAACATTCAGAAAACTTCAATTATTTGAATTTGTGTGCTGAAGATGGATGATGAGGCAAAGATTTACACTGTTTGCCTGCAGCCGTTAACCCAGGCAATTTAAACATAATATCTACATAAATACATCCTGAATAAATATGGGTCTGTGATAGACAAACACAAGTAAAGGTGGGGGCTTTTAACAAAGCAATCCTGACAGAATGAGAGARGTGCAAGGAAAGACTGAAAAAGCAGCCTAACAAAAAGGTGTGTTGTAAAATATCTGTATCTATTTATCAGCTTGTTTTTCATTCTGGCAGCAGCTAATGGTCTAAGCAGCTGCACTGAAGCAAAGATGAGGTGCAATGATTTGAAGATGAACAATCTTGTCCCCTCCTAGTGAATCCATTCTGCAATTCCAATACCCTAAATTGAAGCGGGGAGGTGAAATTAGAGAACTCCTGACTGCAGAACCGTGCCACCTATTCCTCTGTCCTCACGAATTGAAGTGCAAAGCTAAGGGGTGCTTTGCTAACCCTGCCGCTCAAATAGGATTTCATTAAGTTATTTCACTACCTAGCCATTTGGGCTGCAAGTGACTTTGAATATATAATGCATCACCCTTAAAAATTTGTAGCATTGATAGATGCAGCTGGCAAAGGCAAATTGGAGRGCAGAGATGATAGCTGAAACCAAAATCTAGGTGCTATTTGAGTTCCAGCCTAGCAATTACTGGAGAAATATCTGGTTCAGAGGCCAGATCCAGCACAGCCTATGTTGTATGAACTGTAATATTCTAGACATGAATGGGACAAATATATACCTGCACTTCCAGTACAAAACTATAGTGAGTTTGAAACWGTAGGCACTGGTCAATGTATGTGTAAGGAAACAGAATTAAATATGCAACACTAAACAAGTTGGTATACCACCTCGTATTTAAAAAAGCAGTATTACATTTTGTGTCTTTCTGTAGATTAAAGAACCAAGGACTGATCCAACAATTATGCCTCCTGCCTGGATTTTGCCCAATTGCATATTCCTGGAGCMCAGCCTGGAAATGTTGCGATGCATTAGTCTATTTTTCTTTTAAAAGTATCTATTTTCTTTTGAAATGGAAAGGAGGTTCTGTTACCATTGCTTGACTTAAAATCCTCAGGGAGGAGAAGGCTGAGTGTGGATTGAGGCCAGTTTTATCAAGTCTCTACCTTTGTATCCTGCTGTTAAGGAGGTGGGTGTATGTGCTGGGTGTCTATCCAGAAGAAGAGGAAGCAGGAGGTGTATTTTGGAGAGAAAAAAAAGGAGATTGTCAGCCTTGTCTCTCCTTTAACTCTTTGGCAGACTAATATAAACTGAATAGAAATCAAGAAGTGCTGCAGAGTGGGCTTCCAGCTCCACCCTTAGCTMAGTGAGTAATGTGGTTGTGCGTGGCTGCAGCAGGCAGCTGTGCCAGCATACAGAGCACGTGGGTGAAGAGGTATGGTTAAAACCTGGTGATGGTCAAACCCACTTGGAGACCAGTGAGAAAACACAGTGTGTGCTTAAGACAGTCTGTAAAAAAAAAGACATTTTGAGGGGCAAATATTAACAGTCTCCCAATTCTAAAAGCAGAGAGAGAATAGTTTCTGTGGGCTTTGTCCAATACTCTGGACAAATAACAGGACAGGTTTCATGAAGGTGGTGAACACTATGATATCAAACTGTCAAAATTGGAAATGCAATTCTACACTTGTGTAGCAGATGGAAGAAGCAAATTACAGACTTGAGTTAGTTTTAGAGAAGTTACTAAGCAGGACTGGTGAGTCCTGCTAAGTAGGGACATTGTTATTCAGTTGGAAGTAACATAGATCTCATCTGCATCAAGAAAAGCCTGGACAATCCCAGGACCGAGGTTAAGCCAAATGTTCTAAAMACAGTATTTCAAGTCAGCTGCTGTACCCTATAGGCAGAAGAGTAAAGATTATTGCTTGCAATATCAGAAATGAAGATTTTTTTTTTTCCCTTACTGCAGTTGTTACTCTAGTATGAGTAGCCATTCAAATTTATTCCTCTGAGTAGTATTTTACTGTAGAAATGCCAGTACTTATTTGTTCAGAGTGTGGTGAGGGCAAGGAGCAGGCAGTTGTGATTTTGGGGCATTCCTTTTTTAATAATAGGAAGTAAGGACAGAAGTTATATGGAATGTGGATAGCCAAGTACAGGTTATAGGGAGGGAAGAAGTGAGAGAGCACTATAAAAAATCTTCAGTAAATACTACTTTTTTTTACCATAAAGATAAAACTTGGAGATTGCTCATCCTACTACCCTGAATGTAGTAACTGAAATGAACACATAGAATCATATTTATATTGACCATATAAAACTTGCTTTTATACTCTTTATTTCCATGCTATATCTGTTCTCATATTATATATCTATTCTTTTCAAATTTTTAACTTTTCTTCTTTTTTAGCCTTTAATTAAGTCCTAACCTTCCTCACCCTAAAATACTTACTTCTTGTTTGGGCCTTGATTTGTTTTAATTCTTAATGCCCCAAAGGTCATAAGGCTGCATATTCAATTATTCATGCAACCGTTGGATGGTGGAACTGCACACTTCAATTTAGTTCTCGCTGCCTGAAAGCTAACAATTAAGAACTGCTATAAACCTCAGTGAACTCAAGACCTCCTGGCCCTATAAGTCTATAGTATCAGCTAAGTGAGAGGAATAAAGGAATTTTACCTCTATAGGAAAAGGTACTGTAGCAAAATGAATGAAGGAAACAAATGGCTTTTTCTGTGGCTACAGCCCCATCTGAACAACACTGAGAGAGGGAAAAAAAAAGAAAAAAAAAAAAAGGCATTAAAAGGCAATCTCTTTTTTTATTATTATGGTTAGGCTTTTATTTACTGTAACTTTATCTTCCTTATAAGGAAAACTATAAAAGCTAATTTTAATACTGGATTTTATGATGTTCATTGAGCTGCTTTTAAAAAATTTTCTAAGCTTGTGAAAGTATAATTATTGTATCCTAATAATTATAAGAGACAACATTTCTCTTCCTCTTCACATTGTTTGATCTAAACTGCAAATTTCTGATCTTCTAGTCAGACAGAGCTGTTTTCTTGGGAATATTCTGAACTTTGATGAAAGTTTTATGACACTTCCAACAAAACATGCTGCTCATTAAAGTTTTATATAGAGAGAGTTCTATCTGCATTGTTTTGAAATTGTAAATATCACGTAATTGTCATCAATGAGTAGTTGATGAAATACCTCTTCCCAGCAGCTTATGTCTGCAAACAGGAGTTGGGTGTCTCAGATGAGTACCTACTTGGTCCCAGTGTACTAAGAGYTGGTTTCTTTCATTCCATCACGTGATGTTCCCAGAAGTTGAACAGTGATGAAACTGGTGATTTATTCATAAAGTTTTGCAGGGAAATCAAATTACGTGATCTTTAAATGTCTTTGTCCTAAGAAGTATCAGGAAATTYCTGTGCTGTTAGTTTTCTTCATATAGTTTTTGAGTCCAAACGTACACATGTGTCTTTAGATAGTAATGGATAGCGGTGGTTCGTCTTCTATATGAGCAAAAACTGCAGTGCTGTTTTGTCAAAGGATACTGAGCTCTGACAACTGTGACACCAGTGCTAGTTACCCTCAAGCCTTAACCCTCAGGGAGCMTTCCCAAAACGAAAGGGAACAAAACAAACAAAAASTCTGTGTGTGTTTATTTAGGTTACTCCAAATCTTTACTTCTTGCATGTTATTCTYGTATCCATTAATATTTCCTCAATTGTATCTGGTATTTGTGGAGAGAAAACACTCCGTTCAGTGAAAGACCTTGCCTTTCAAAAGCACTTGTGTAATTTGACTAACAGTCAACCTAAGTTTCTTTCTCGACATTATGAAGACTTCATGGAGATATAAAGATGGTATTCAGATATTTTTTTAAGAAGATGATTATCATGTAGTTATCTACTTAAAATTTATTAATAATCCTCAACATATAGTTATTCAATAGTTATTTAATTAGAAGAGATGGCATTTTCCSTGCTTTCTAACTGCATGAGGAATACCTGGCTATTTTGCTTCTGGCTGCGTGGTTTGTTGCAGCTCTCAGGGTCTCAAAGTACATCATCGAAAGTCAAAAGTGGTGAACCAGGTGAGTTGAAAAGAGACTTAAAGATTTTTCCTGAGATGGAAAGTACATTTTGTATGTTATGAAGTGTTATTTTTTTTTTCTGATCTACTTTATGAAATTGCCTTTTGGTCTTCATTGACAGCATAGGGAATCCAGGGAAATTGTACCTGAATTTAGTGAASTTGTGTCTAGAGCTGAGTGATGTGAATACCCCTTCTAGTCCCCAAATTAGCACAGAGAAGTTTGTTTAAACTGTAGTACCAGCAGGCCTACAAAAACAATGATAATCACAGTGTAATTAGAATCCATATCGTGAGAAAGTTACGTATATGAAAGTGTTAGAGTGACAATAAATTTCAGAAAGACAGATCTAATAAAATGAGAGCGCTCATCAAAAATGCCCTAAGGAAAAGTAAACTCCTTAGATACGGCATTTATTCTACTTAAGAAAACAGTAATAGTCTCAGAAGGTATTGTGTTACTGAACAGAATGAGAAATAGGCAGACAAGGAAGAAACAAATAGAGCTAAATAGAAACTTCAAGCGATTGAACAAAAAAATCCTTCAAAATCTGACCCGCTATAGGCAATAAACAGCAAAATAACATAACACTATGTCAGAAGAACATCAGAAAGGCCAAAAGAGATTTTTAGAGCAAATATTAAACATATAAATAAAAAGAAATGAGGCCTCTCTTTAAGTACATGTGTCAGAAATAGAATCTAAATGCAAGAATGATGCAAAGCAATGCATAAAATTTGTGGTTTCCATATCATAGAAAAAAAAAAAAAAGACATATTAGGGAAGACAAGAACATTGAATAGAAGTTAAATGATTTCTTTAGACCAGGCTACATCACAGAATGTGGTGAMTGAAAACCTGTTTTGGTATTAAAGGTGAAGTATTATTGGAGATACTTTAGAGAAGAAGCTTAAAAAAAACAAGGTAAGTTTGATAAGTCAGTGGAGTAGATACTGAGCATAAGTTTTTCTAACAGACCTGAGGTATGAAAGCATTCTGAAGAACATCCAGTCCCTTACTAGYGCAGAGGATCAAAGAACTTTGGTTATATGTGTATTTAAAAAGGCTTTGCCTACCGATAAGTTTACAGCTCTCCCTGGTAGGTTAATTGTCAGCAAAATATATGCACAGAAAATCTGTAAGATGAGTGTGGTAAGAGGTCTAATGAGGACAGTGTTCTGGAAATTGTTTCAAATTTTTTTTTTTTTTTTTTTTTAATTTGTAGGAGATATGGGGAAAAGTGAATGAATTTGACAAGAAGCAACTGAAGAAGTTAAACAGGCACGGGTAAAATGTTAGTAAGATCTGTGGAATGAACAGAGAACAAAGACATGTGATATATAACTAATTTTTAACAGAAGTCAGTATTTTACGTCAAGTTTGTTGTTTCGGCAGGAGGCTTGAAATCAGTCCTGTTCAATGATGTTATTAGCAATGTGGAGAGTGGGATCATGAGTGTGCCTATGAAATAGGTGGATAGCATCAGCCTGGCAGAGGCTGCAAGCACCCAAGGAGATAGGATTAGAACTTCAAATGGCCATGACAAATTGGGGAAAAGGTCTGAACCACCCCTACTGCCTGTGAGAAAATGTGACAAGAAACTACCCTAGTGCCGTAATAATTAACTTCAGACATGAACAAGCAGGAGGGGAGCAGTGGCAGAGGAGTGGGTGTTCAGATAGAATAATCCAAGGTTTAACATAGATCAGGAATGATGGGTTGACCAAGGGACATATCTGGTAAGCTGAGCCCAGAGAAACCAGAGGTGTGATTTAGAACTCATTTAGCTACGAGAATGGAGGATAAATGATGGAAAACAGAGCCTGAATATAAAGTAATGCACATAAGATGGGAAAGTTACAGAAGCTTGTAGGCTTCTGAAAGGACCCTTTCAACTCAGTTAGCTTGCTGCCAATGTAAAAAATCAGAAAAAAAACTCTTTGCTGAATGTAGCTTTAGGCAAATATAAATCAAGATATTAGAATGCATAGTCAGAATGGAGGGAAATCATAAGTAAAATATTATAATGTATGACTGTAAATAAGTGGTGAAGGCTTATCTTTCAGTTTGTGTGTTGAAATCTTAGTTACTAAATGTTTAAATGTTTTGAATGATTGAAACCTTATATGAAAAGARTTTGAAAAAAAAAAGTACTATTTTAGAGAAGTAACCATTGGAGGTAGCAGGAAGGTGGCTTAGAATTGCTTTAGTTATTTACATATTTGTATATTTAAATACTGAACTAGGATATAAAAAGATCTGTAGCACATATATTATTGCAGAAGTAAATCCTGCAAATATGATTTTAGAAACACAAATGTTCAAAAGGACATTTGTTCAAAAAGTGCTCCTAGGAGCTGCTAGCTTTCCTTATGATTGTAACAAAGTAAAGAAAATATCCTTTTTCTGCTCTCTAAATTTAGTGTGCTAAAAGCASCTACTTACTGAAAAGAGAGACCTGTAAATATGAAAAAGCTTTTGCCTTGGCAAAACCTTTGCCCCTAATAATTAGGACCATTTTATATTCAGTAAAACTGGGGCCTTAGAACATGAAGGGCAGAATTTTAACCTTAGGTAATAAGACCTAAAGCTATTAATAAGCACCACAATTATACAGGAGTCTACTCCAAACATGCTTTTTAGTAAGCTGTAATGGACCTCTGTTTGTAATGAAACACAGAAGAAGAAGAAGAAGAAAACAAGTAAAAATCTAAGGATGCAGTACAATAGATTTCAAAGGCTATATTTTTTTTTCACGTCAATACCTCTGGATGGTAATAAAAAAAAAAAATACATTAAAGGTTTTTAAAAAAAAAAAAGAGAAAGAAGAACAACAACTATATCCCTTAATTGTACTGATAATTTTGATGTTTTATTCACCATGTCCTTACTTTTTATTGTTATCATTCTCCTCCAAAGCTRTATTCCCTGTGTGGCCATGAGTCCCATCGATGGGAGTTAGGGCTGGGTAGCCAACTGTGGTACAGCCGTGCACTGTCCTGCCACAGGCTTAAGGAGTCTTTTCCATCACTGTGAAGGGTTGTTGAGAAAATAAATTGGGAGCTACTTAGCTCATCCAGTTCACCATTGTAATTTTAAAAAATGGTGCTGCAAAAGCCTAGCAGAAGTACTGTGTGATCTGTTTGCTTGCCAAATGAAGCTAAAATAACCACAATCTCCTTTATTTCAAAGGCCTGACACAACCTTTGTATTCTGAATCACTGTGACCTTTTCTGATCTTTTAGTCATGGTGGGTAAATGACTCTCTTAGGCTGCATTATTCTGTATCTGCTGCTTTGTACATCACTGACTGGTATGGGAGGATGCAAGGCTATTACTAATAAAAGACATCCCCTTTTAAAGATTCTAAAGATTCTAAGTGACAAGTGTGTCCCAAATGGGACATAAAAATGCAAAAAGTAAAGGAAGTTAAAAGGAATAAAGAAGCACCAGATCATCGCCTTTTACCATGAAACATGAAGCTTGTAGACATCTASTATGGCTTACTGTCAAAAGACATAGAAAGTAGTCACAGCTAAATGCACGRGTTGAAGCACCAGGTGTTTTGGAGAGATACAGAGTGAAATGGAGATACRAGAGGAAATTAGTATTAAAAAAAAAATTTGCAGTTAGATCTGCAGTTAGACTAGTGACTTTTCATAGATGCCCAGATTCTGCTTGCATAAAGAGAAACAACATTCTGAATCTGAATGCTGTTAGGTTTATATATTTAGAYATAAATAACTTCAAATATGCATGGAACTCTCTTCTTTGAGGGATAAAGGAAGAAACGAAGGAGAAATAGATACTCAAGTCTCAGGTTTAAGATGATAGCATCCACTATTGTTATTGTATTTTCCTGGCTGACTTAACTCTTGGCATTTAGTGAGATACTCCAGTGCAGTCCATGTGAGCTATCCCCCACACTTTTATATGAGTATAATTGAGCTCAAGACTTTTTACATTCCACTTCAACATAGAAATATTATATATGTATTTTTTAGAAGGCTTGATTATAAATGTCAAGATTGAAAGTTGTCTCAAGAAGTAGGGCCACAAAGTCACCTTAGAGCTAGGAAAAAAGTGAGACCGAGGCAYAGCTATGCTGTGCATTTGAATTTCACATTAACAATTTTCCAAGCAGGCATATTCACAAGAAACAGTGTCTGCACAGGTAGTCCTGGAGGCAGTATAGATGCATTAGCTGTGCTAACTATCTTAGCACGTTATCTCATAGCCAAGATTTTGTTTAGAGTTATTCAAGCTGCAGTAGGATGATTTATCTTTCTCAGCCTCCACTGCCTGACRTAGATCAGTTTTGGAGCACATACCTTTCCTCTCACAATATCTTGTTAAACTGTTGCATGAGGATCTGCAAGCTGAAACTGTAATTATAATCATAAACACATGGATTAATTCATTATGATCTCAGTAAAAGAAAATGGAAGCTCACATTTGAACAATCCTTAATGCAATTCAGAGTGAAGAGAGCTTGCAGATATTTGTTTCCGTGACTTAGGGTCAAAGTTCCACTTTGAGCTTGTTTGCAGTTTCACCAGTAAAAATCACTTTAAGTGGATTGCAGAAGCAAACTCATGTGAGGATTTCAGCTGAAATACTTATTAGACTTCTAATGTTTGGAAGGGTCATATGGTCATGCACTTGAACAAACAGTGCATTCCCCCCCTGCCCCTCCTTTCAGTAATGTGACTGTACGCCAAATATATTGTATAATATAGCATATTATGCCCATCTGTTTGTACTGAGATTATCAGARCTGTGGCAACACTGAGGCTAGATCTGTGTCTGCTAGATCACACCATAATTCCAGCTTAAAATATATATCCCATCTGCCTTTCAGCTGGAGCCAGAAAATATGCAGCATGGAATGATACATGCTCCCGTCKTGTCTGATTATAAGGATAGGGTATGACAAGAAGGTGGAACCAAACTCTCAGAGMTAGTAAAGAACTGGTAATCCAAGAGCATAGTCTCTGTGGACCTCTATATCTGCCTATGTGAATTGTTTTTGTTCCATAGGTGTCTAAGCCACTGAATTGCTGCCCGCTTCTCTAAGTGTAGTGTCTTCTCTGGCCACTCTCTCTTCCGCTCTTGAGAGGAAGAATATTGAAATATAGGAACATTCAAAGGGACCTGGAAAGCCCATTCTTATGTTATGACCTTAAAGCAATAATAATGTGCTCATGATATGAAATGGTGTGGTATGGTGAACAATTTGCTCGTGTACTTTTTCACTTTTGGTGCTCTGGATGTGTGTATGGAATTGCTAGACAGGTCTTTCAAGCGTTGCAGTTATTTCTGTGAATGCTAACTCCAAGTATCGTAAAGCTAAAATGAAAGATACCTCTTTTCTTCAAAATAGTGATACTTGAAGAAAATAAAATAAGAAAGGTTCATAATTTTCAGATTTTTGTAATACTTTTTTTCAGCGACTTTCCCTTAAACTCCACGGAAACTTCTGTCTGTGATGTACCAAACCACATTATTTCTATTTATGCTTCTTCCRGATTATAAAACTGTTACAATCTAAACAAGGAAAAAGAGAGAGTATATACTGTGTATGCAGTCTTATAACTAATCATGGCAATTCTCAAACCTGGCCACTAAATACTCCATCAGTTTTTGCCCTGTTCATTACAGTGATTCTTGAGCAAGTTCAAATCAAGTACCTTCCTRGAAATTTCAGTTCATTGTCAGAAGAAAAAAAGTAGCTGGTGAATTATTTTCTGTCAATTGCTTACTTATCTCTAAGATAGGGACATATATTTTGTAATAATATATTCCAGAYTGTGCTAAAAAAAGCCTGTGGTTCTTGAGTGCTTTATGGGGAGTTGTATACGTACATATATAACCCTCGTGCCTCAGAGATTAGAATGATTAGTAGAATACAGCACTGGCTGCACCTGGACAGGAAGGAAATATCTTTTCTCTCCTGGAAAAAAACTCATAATTTAGTACTCAGCCATGTCACTACAGCTGAAAACAGTGCAAAGTGCCTCCCTCAAGTACGCAAATGCCATCTGCATTGTATTGAATTTATTATTTTTATTCCCTCAATTATCTATGTGCTTTGGCAAAGTTGCATCCAATCAAATTGAGACCTGAGTGTCAGTTTATTTTCAGAATTTACTCTGTGGGTCATACTGGGTGGATAACCCAGTGAGCTTTGAGTATTGAAGATATTATTATACTTTTATACTTTTGCAAACTCCATTTAGTTTTCATGTATTCTTCTGATTACTATTGATCAATTTCTGACTATTTCTGTAAATCCTATTTTGTCTATAAAATCGCCTCGTTGTGTATTCAGTGGGACAGTCATTTGCCCTTTCCTGCCAAAGGAAACTAATGTCTTGCAGTATGTGCTGGGAATGGGGATTAAGCCCAAGGAAGGGAGTGTTAAAGTTTCTTGCTGCGGYTGTAAACAGGGAAGGAAACAACCCTGGGAAAAAGAGTTTATCAGGAAGGAAATGCACCTTTGAAAAGTACCCAGATTTTCTGTCAGTACCCTGAAAACAAAGGTGTTTAAAGCTGTACTGTTGTAGAATCAGACCTGCAGACAGCAGAGAGCAATGAACAATATAGATGAAGACAGGCACAGTGAAGAAGAGGCTTATGCCAAAATATATATATATAGTATATTATTTGATTTAATTGTAGTGAAATTAAATGAGATTTCTATTTTGAGTTATCTTGCATTAGAGTAAAGGATCTCAGAGGGATTTATAGACCTGAGTGATTTAAGCACGAGACTGGGAAAGACCATCATTATGATGCCATTTTACATAGGCATATTTTCATGAGCCATGGAAACTACATTTTGCTCCTCAATGAACTCTCTGTTAAAAACAAAAGAAAATCAGATTCCCAAACCTCAGGTTAGTGAAAATTACAGTAACCCTAGGAAGGTGAATTGGGAAAGTAAGAATTTTAGAGGCTTGCTTGACGATAGCTTATTTTTTTTCCTCACCTGAAAAAAAGCAGCTTCATCTCTGTCATCTGGGATGGGATGGAATTGAGTGATATTTATCTMGTTAAATTATTAAAAATAAAAACTAAAAAACAAACAAAAAATAGTATTTATTAAAACCTACTGAAAAAAGGAATTTGCCAGTTGGAGTCTGAAGGTGGCCACCTTTGCCTCTTCGGGAATTTTTCCTCTCTTTTTTTGCATTCATGTGTGTGTGTGTGTGTGTATGTGTGCCAAGAGCAGAGAACAGCATTATACACATAGCCTCACTTGGACTCTGTTGTAGTGCTGGAAGAATAAGCTGTTCATTGAAGGAAAGCCCTGYTGGGTGCAAAGTCTATGTTGGTTAACAGTTCTGTCTTGCTCTTTATTGAAGGTGCAAGTTTTGGGAGACCTTAAAGTAGAGTGTGAATGTTTCTCAGCTACTCACCTCTAATAATAAGCAGGCACAGAGGTGGGTAATGCAGCCTTAATCTGTATAAAAGTATGAAAAGCATAAAATGGAGTTGCCAAGTCTGTTATCTGAGAATTATTTTGGTGTGGTATGTGAAGTTCCAGGAGTGTGAATTATTTTAATTCTTTTTAATGATTTTCTTTGCTTGGTTGGGATATTGAACATACTCAAAGTGTGATCATACTCCTGATATATTTATATGCATATACATGTACACACACTAAGCAATGCTGTAGTGGTGTTGCATGCATAAGGAAAGCAGCAGTCGGCAATGAGTGTTATGGACAGCCGTAGCAACAACCATCTTTCATAGATGTTTGTTAAAATATGATAATAGAGGAATACCTTAAGCAGGCATAGCTGGAGTATGGGTTCTGCTTCTAACTTAGGTGAAAGGCAGTCAATATCAGCAGAAAGCGCAACATTTGAAACATACCTTAATAGTAAGTTTTAATCCCTGAACTGGAAGGAGTATCTTCAAGAGAGAAGGCTATTTTGTATATGAGACTGCTTAAGTCCATGTAGTAATTTGGCTTTCCTTTTYATGTTGCTTCCCAAGTCCATAAACTTTATAATCCACAAAATAAAATATGTCAGCATTCCCTTTAAGTTTGTTTATACAAAGAGTTTCGGATGCTGGCTGCTCTTAGCAATTCATTAAAACCAGTTCTGTTATGTATAACTTGTCAGTGAGGGAGGGTTTGCKAGCAGCTCCCCGATGATACTGATGATGGTATTACCTCATATCTATAACACACCAGTCCTGAAATGGTCATGAAGTCAGAGTCTTGCAGCCTTTCTTGTAAGCCGAACAATTAGATACAGCTTGTGCTATTCTGAGGTTCTGGCAAAGCCCTGCAGAAAGGAAAACTCCAAAGCTTTCTAGTCTGTCGCAGTTTGTGTGCTGTAGCTACATAGGATTCTAGCATATTTCTTAAAATAATAAAAATTTCTGTCTCAAAATGCTGCTAGGTTTGGCATATGCATTCATTTAATTATTTTAGGTCTTGRCCTATTATATTTGACCTTTTCTGTGTAATCGTTAACACAACTGTATATAAATGTTGATTCACTTAAGATATGCAAGCATTTACATTACTGTGATGCTTTCTCATCTTCTGACACAGTGTGACTAAGCAAAGCTTCTACATTGTCTCATTCTTCCACACTTGGGAAGAATTTGCAGGTCCACCATGAGCAGGAGTTACAAAGTTGGTGCTTGTTAGGAGTTCCTTCTGCAAGKGTCCTCCAAATTTGAAAGACTAATTTTGGGGCTGGCCAGTTTCTGAAAAATGATGGCAGGTAAATTAGCAATCTTCCAGATTTTTTTTTTTTTTTCTCCAATGAAGACAACACCTTCTGGGGTAGATAGAGTGTGGTTGTTATGGTAGATAAAATAGTTCTAATGGTAAGATAATAGCTATATTCTTAATGCCATTAGCCAGATTACATCACAGATGAAGTTATTGAGATGAGTAAAAACMGTACCTTTGAAAACAAACATAGGCAGAGGTGCTTAAATCACAATTAAACACATAGGTTTATTTTATGTAAAGGTATTCATGTAAAAACATGAAGAAAAGTTGCATAGTTCCGGTTTATCTGAAAGTGAGCTCTTTGAAGGCAAGCTTTGATATCCTGATAAAGTTAAAAATCCAAACCTTCCAGCCTTTCACAAGGCTTGCCTGTTTTTCTTTTATTCCTTACATGCAAAGGAATCATTTTATGTCTGTAACCAGGAGGCACTTCAAGGGCAGTCTCCTAGGATTTGGAATATAATGGTAAATTTTGGTTTTACTTTGATGTTTCATTTCATGACAGCCACAACAAATAACCTGAGGTAGCTCCCCTCTTAGAAGAGGAGAGCCAAATCCCAACAACAGATGTGATCTTTCATAATACTACTGCCAGATACGATTTTGAATAGTTTGGCAGTAGTGTTTTACAAATCTTCTCATTTTCTGCATCATCTCTGGCATTGTCTTTAGCAGCCTTATACTCAGTGTGTGAGTATAGGTGTGACAAAAGCTCAGCATAGCTTTGGTCAAAATTTAATACCTCTTTTTCCCTTGAATTCTACTTCTAATAATTTTTAATGTCTAATAGTGAGTGAACTTAGTGTCTTTTTTGTTCCTTCTGTTAAGCCTTTCTGATGAAATCCAGACCTTCATTTGGCATGGATGAGTGTAGCTCCGTAAAAGCCCATGTTGATTTACACTTGAGAGAGKAACCTAGTTCACAAAATGGTTGGGAGATCTCGTGCTCTACACTTCTCTGTATTTTAGCAAGGACTTYAGTAGGATCAGAGGTACCATGGAGTTCCATGTGAATAGTTCTGTGAGGTTTAGCCTAACATCAATATGGTATTTTCTTGACAAAGTAGCAAGAAGGAGACGTATTTCTGTGTCTCATTTTCTCCTTCTGAAACAAGGAATGCTGCAATCACAGCAGCCCACTTGAGAGTGATTTCATAAGTTTATTGGGKTTTTTTGTTTGTTTGTTTGCTTGGGGTTTTTTTGTAAATGCTTTAGGTCTACAAATAAAATATGCTGTGAATTCAAAAACAGGGTTTATTATTAAGGTAAGACAAGGAGTGCTGATTAAAGSAAATATCAAATGTTGGCCTGCTCTATTTTTTACATGAGTCAGAGTCAATTTCATTTTGTGTTCCAGGGATGTGCATTGCTAAATTTGTGACTTCTGATGTGAGAGTGCTTTAACTGATATTAGTAGAATAATTGTCCTACAAGGATAGTAAATCACCTTTAAGTCAAAATATGGATAGCTCAAGAATATTATTCACCAAGTAGTTTTATAAAGAACTCGCTTCAATCAACTACACCATTGTATGAAGGTGGCAAAAATAGAACGGCATAGAAAAAGATACTCAGAATTTCATTTAATGAAAAGCCTCTAAATTTTAGTGGTCAAGTTACTTTGGCGAAACTTAAAATGATCTCCTTAGAAATAGGAGTATCTTATTTAAGCTACTTGATTAAATGTTAATCAATGTAGTTCATCTTTTTTATGAAAATGTACTCATATTTAGTTAGAAGTCGTCATTTAAATCTGCTTTGCTGCTATTCAACATTCTTTTTTTTCCTTTTTTTTCYATCTCATTTTCTCTTCCCCATATTTAAGTTTTTTCAGAGTAGAACATTATCCAGACTTCTATGCTTAATAATCTCTTTGCTTTATATTATTGAATTTCTTACTTAAGAACCTACAAAGATGTTTATTTTTTAAAAAAATCTGGGTTTTTTTATGTTTTTGTCATATCACAAAAACTGTAGCTTTATAGCTTTTTGCTTACCTTCAGTAGTTGAACAATGCCTCTACATTTCTATGTTGTATAAGTATACTAGAGCAAAATATTGAAAAATTTGAATACCTCAATAAGAAATATAACAGTTTTATTAGGCTAGCAAAATTGGAACTTCTTATAGTACAATGTTAACTTTTTATTGATTGTTATACTGTATGTGTGCAAGTGAATTTCAGTAATGAACTGACACTATTAAAAATATCTATTCATGTCTGGAGGCACTTGTTACTAACCAACTTGTAGAAATTAGGCAATTATCACTAGAAATATTAGTCAAATTTTGAAAGTAAATAAAAAATAGAAATATCMTTTCTCCCTTTGATTAAAACTCAATGAAGCATCTAACGTATCCTCTTGCACTGTATTTTACACTTGAGCAAATAGCTTTAAGAAGTATAATCAAATTTTACGTGCTTTTATTAATGGCAGCATCCTTCTGTTCTAATCAATGGAGCGCTACAGCACCAAATATACACCTGTCATCTTGTTTTCTGTGTGGGCTTCCTATTGACATCAGAGGAAGCAATCAACCTAGAATGAAAGTAAGATTTGTAATAAAGAGTTACAGATTGTAAATTGTATTTTGTTTGCCAAGTTTCCTTTTAGGAAACTCTWTAATTCAGAGATGTCACATCTGAGTTAGCTTTTATTCCAAAGGGAAATGAAATAGGACCATTGCAGCACCATCTATCAATCAGATATGAATACCTCTAATAATTGCAGATTAGATCACAAATCCTTTTCTCCAAGCAATTAATTTGAATGAAAAGTCAGATGTAATTCATCTTTAGAGAAGCTCTAGACATAGAAGTCACTTTTAGTATTTTTTTTTTTAATATTTTCCATTTCCCCCCCCCGCCCCCGACCTAACAGTTAACTCATTATAATTAATTGTTTTATTTTCTGTGAGTATTTCAGTGGCTTTTAAAACCAGGAAATGTACACAAAAATTAGTAAAACTAGTCATGGCCAAGCAGATGAAGAAATTGGAAATAACCAGTTTCTGGATGGTTTGCCTTGCTTACCAGCTTATATGTGTGTGCGCAAATACACATATAACAGTTCTTTAAAGTGGTATAATATACAATTCATTAGAATTGAAGATTCTGGAAATCAATGAAAAGACAGAAAATAATCTAAAAACTCTCTAGATCAAGGCAAAAATGCTTATAAACTATGACTTCTTATTGTGTAGCCTACCATCTCTGTAGATCTACTTGTTTCCAGCACTTCTATGCTCCAGCGGAAATGAGATATCAACTGAAGAAGGTTATTGTTACAAAAAATATACATATTGGCMTGTTTTAAAACATACAATTTTAAAAAGCCTGAGAGTGAAGTAGACTTGTGCAAATTAGAAACACTGTGGCTCATGAAGTATGWACGTTTTAGGAAGGACTTCTCTGGTGCTGATCTATTTATTTTTTCTTCTGAAAGCCCACTGCCTGATGCATCATTCAAAATATTCCCCACCAGGTCTAATGTCATCAGCACAAATATTTTACTCTTTAGAAAAACTGAGTAGGAGAGAATTGTGGTTGGAATAAGACRGGTGATGCTATCATGGTTCGTAGCCTTGTGCATATCTTCTACAAGGCTTTTTAGTGCTTCTTATCTCTAACATACTTCAAATGTTTTTATCTCTTTGTTTAGGAAAGTAAAAGGCAAGAGGAGTGAACTTCACTGCACATCAGATTAGTAATTTTATGTCACCTGTCAGTTCTGACATGAGTAAAAGAATGAAGCATCTATCTTACAAAGTTTGAGAAGATGAACCTTAAAATGGCACCTGAGTAGTAAATATTGAAGAGGAAATGGAACTTTTTAAAACTAAGAGATAATACTGACGAAATAACTTACACTTATAAATTGCCCAGAGCAAAAACATTTAGACTGGAAATTAGAACAGTCAAAGGACTGAATTTATAGAATGACCTTTCTGATAAGGTAGGGAGGTCAAGTATTTTAAATTGTGCTAGGCCTGATTTTCGAAAGCAATTATGGAATTATTTAGGAGAATTCCTGGGGGTAGGAAATTCCAAATGGATAATCAGTTCTTGAACACTGAATCTGGAAGAAATCAGTGTTTTTATTGTCTCCTGTTATACACATCCTATGATCAAAGGTTTCTGTTAGCTAACTGTGACAGAAGGACAGATTTTTTTTTTTTTTTTTGTATTGCCTGCTAATTCATAGTTTTAATCACTAAAAAATGTGTGATTATTTGTTCATTTACTGYCTTTTAAAATTGCTGTTTATTGCTAGAGTTGAACTGTAGAGGCCTTTCCTCCCACAGCTTGTCAAGTTATATATTGCTGATAGACTCAATATATTGAACTAAATTTGAAGTCAGAAGAGACTTTTTCCTCCTAGGCATGGATGGTTGGGTAACTGTGATTTTGGTTTGTGCCTTGTTCTCTTAGTTGGGGCATGTTTTCTTTTCTGCAGTCAGTGGAGACATGTGCTAAACATTTTTCTCCTTATTGCAGGGACCTCAAACRGAGGTGTGATGTCTTTGATATCCCCTGCTATCTGCTTGTGGCTTATCAGTTACAAACAAGTTGTAGCTTTTGGACTTTTATTATTGGTCCTGCKTCTCTTGTAAGATGTTGAGTGTTAAGCAAACAGTGAACAGCCTATTTTAATATTTATTTTGGAACCTGTTTAACTAGGAAAAATAAGTTAATTTAGAGAGTATGAAAACAATAATAAGTTTCTAGGAAGTTATCAAGATTTTCCACAGAWTTTGTTTTTAATTTCCACTCATGACTGAAATACAATGTAGACTAAATGGTGTACAGTGCAGTCACTGTAATATATATATATTCCTTCAGTCAAAGACAAGTAACAAGAACTAAATTCTCTAAAGAAAAAGATATTCCTCTGTGTGAGAGAGACAGAACCCCCCAAAGGATTGATAACAGGAAAGTGTTGACAATAAGAAAGGCCATAAAGCTCCAAAAGACATGAAAAAGCATTGACTGTCCCTTGAACTAGGTAAGGAAAAACAACATAAAATAAAAACCCTAACTAAAGTGAACATGTGCTGAAATGAGTGTCTGAATTGGCTGTGCGCTGAAAATCACTGAAAGCTACATGTGGTGTAATGAATGAAGTCAGCGTTTTTTATTATTATTATTGTTTTTGCCTTGTCCACAGCTTTCTATAGATTGTAGGGTAGCTATTTCAGTGGCAATAGGCTGCARTACCAGAATAGGGCTGTAACTGAGTTGGATGCATGCATTGGCTCAGTGATAGGGCTGCAAATCAGAATGACTTGATTTTGCAGCAAGTTATTCAAAATCTGTCTTTGATTTTCCTGTTTGGTTTTCTTGCAAAATCAGAGTCTTACAAACTTTCCTCCCCAAGATTTAAGAAAATACAAGATTCTGAGGTTTTAATGAAAATCTGACTCATATCTATGTTTTTTACCTTCTCTCTCAATGAATCTTTCTCACTTTTAAATCATGCTCTTGAAATTGGTACAAAATTTTCTTGAAARTGTTATGAATATTACTGAGCATTTTATTAAGTCTCTACGTATCTGTTCTATTCTGCACACACTTTTATACACTATCATAAGCATACTATATTATAACTTGTCTTCATAGACTATCCTAAACCAAGAATCACCTTCTTCCAAAAAGAGGACTAGGGATGACTTGAAAATAAATATTATTTGACATGAMTTTTTGTGAGGATGTATCAGTTCTGACTGATAAAATTTTCTGATACAATTTCATGTTAAAATGTAATAGTGACACTGACTTCTTCCCTTTTCTAGAAGAGCAAGTAGAGTGGAACTGGCATCAAGCTAGGCTGGCAGACACCCAAGTCCAATTATCTGTATCTAACGACTTGCCTCAAGTCTCCCAACTCCCAGAAAAATGTCCTGCCCACTTGCTGTTCTGGGATAAGKTCATTGGTTTTCTCTCTCTCTTCTTGTTTTCTATTTTCTTCCAAAAAAATCTTGTTTTTATTGTGATTTATTGAGAGAAAAAAATAGAAAAAAAACAATAATAAATGTGGAATGGAGAACATTTCTGTTTGTACATTTGTAGTAAGTGCATGCAAGTGTAGCAATATGTATGTGCACCTGTAGGAAGTGAAAAATATCCTTTTGCTTTCATACAGCTTTTAGCTTTTTATTGGAAAATAGAGAAAGAACAGCAAAAATAAGAACAACAACAACAACAAAAAACCCTAACCCCCCCAATAGTAAATCTYCTATAAGCCTTAAAGAGCTTCAAATAGGATTGTATTTTCTAGTGCACATTTTTTTAATTATAGAATAGAAAATATGCTTGCAAACAATAGTGTGATTCTGTTCATGTGWATATACCTGTATTATGTGACTTCTTCTAGCATGTCATGGTATGATTTTTCCCTGTGATTTAYCTGACATTGTAAGGTACTAATGAAACATGTGACTTAGGAGGATATGGAGTAACATATATGAAACATACATGTTTTATTTTCTCTTTAAAGAATGAACTGACTTCTATAGGCAATGAGTGCTTATAGCTTAATAAGTGCCTATAACTTAATATAGTTAAAGATATTGTTCATTTGATAGAAAAATGCGTAAAAGTTAGTGATCAAATGCTGTGGGAGCATTTAGGCATCGTGAGTTTGGCAGACACAGTTGCGCTTTACCTTTTTGTGGTGTTTTTCAGTATCGATCAGGTGGCTGTGCTCTCACTTGCAAGGAGGATACTTGAAAGCAGGCTGAGCTCCATGCAGGGCTTCCTATCAAGCTTATTGCTAAGTAGGATATTTTTGCCTGTTAGGAAGAAGAGGTAGAATTGACACCATGGAAACTGGGTCTTTTAAAAATGAATGTGTAATAAAACTTTGTAGAATGTTTGATTGGTTGTTTTTTAGGAGAAAGATAAGTGACCAGCAGCTGGTAGACAATATGAGAGAGTGTTTTGTATGATGAGGGTGATAAAAATAAGGAATGCTACTACCTATTTAATGGCTASCAGACCTCTTTGAAATATCTTGCTTGCTACCACTCTCTTCAGATTTGTGTTCTCTACCCATATTCAGCRTTAAAAAATATCTGAGCAGATTGGAAAAAAAGTTTGGAGGAAACTTGCTAATATATATTATACAATAATGGTTGTTGTCTTTGTTTATAATGTTTGCCATTCATAAATTACTGTGTCGGAATCTGATTATCTGCCTAGACAAGCAGTTTTAGCACTTTTGTAGATAGTTGATTATGCTGAGTTTTGATCTCAGTGACAGTTTGTCTTTTCAGTAAACTTTGAATTCATTAACTGCATTATGCTTCAAATAAAGGTGTATTTTAGCTATAGCTTTTACTATGAGACTTATCWCTATCACATATACAAAAAATTATCTGCAAGAATTATGTTACTAACCAAAATTCAAGTACTGCATGTGGGGAGTACATATTGTTKTAAGAAACTAAGATGATACCCCTGTTAAAATCTTTTCTCCTGTCAAGTGTGATTTAAATACCTCTGTTAGTATGTTTAATATATAAATTAATACTATAGCTACATACTCTCTCTCTATATATATATATACACATACATGTAGTATGTGTGCGTACATGTGGTGCACTCAGCTAAGTGCATAGTTTTGTATCATATTGTAGTTATCTTGAACTGACAGCAGGCAGGAGTTAGTATTCGCCCAGTTCCGGAGTCCTGGGGTCTTAATTTAAAAGTGGAAGTTACCAAAAGGGACAGGAGATGRGAGACAGATTAAAGACTGTAAATACCAGACCAGATAAATACCATAATCAAGAAAATAGACATTTAAGCATGAAAGACTTTCTGTATTTCTCCAACAGGACAATCATGTGCATAGATGGTCAAGAGGGGATAAAATATACACTGAGAACCTCCTTTCTGATCCTTTCAACATAGGAAAATGGTAAGCAAGCTCATCTCAAAGCGTTTTGAACATTGGAGATAGAGATATCTAGATAAGTTGCTATCAAGATTTTTTTTTTCCTCCTCCTATATCATCTTTAAGAACTTAGACATATTAATTAAATCTTAAAGGTTTGTCCCCTTATGTTGTGGTAAATTCGTCCCTTGGAGCATGAATTATTTCCTTACTGTCACCCTTGAGTTAATGGCCAAACTGGGAAAAGAGCTCAGAATGCATTAATCTTCTTCGGCTTCATCACAGCAAAAATAATAAAAACTTAAACATTATTTTATGACTTTTTTTCCTCTTCACAGTATTGATTTCAGTTCTGTTTTGCATGTACTTTTCCTTTGGGTAAGTAACATCTTTTTTTTAAAAAGTCCATTAAAGATTTTATGTTCTGAAAGAGGGTCAACAAATGCAGCTTATGTGCATGRTGTCATTTGCACATTGAAAACTTCATCTGCAACCTAGAGTTATATTAATTTAAAATTCTGTATGCCAAAAAAATCTGTAGAATGTCAGAAGATACAATTTTCTGAAAATCATTGTCATTATCTGCATAAAGAAATACAATATCATTCTACTAATATAATTTTTAATAYGATATTTCTAATATGAGGACAACTTATTATACCAATTTACACAGCATAACTGAGTTGCTGAGACACTAATGTCAGGGAATTTTAAGCCTTTTTAACCAAAACATGAGTAATCTTTGGATTCCTCAAGTTTGTTTCTGGACAGCCTCATTGTAYAACAGCAACTTAAATGCTACTCAAAAACTCAACTGTACCTCAATGTTCAGCTAGCATAGAAACAACAAAAGAAACAAAAAGAAGAAGAATGTAGAACAAGAAACATAAATATGCAGCATCCATTATATAAAGTTGTAATTCCTTTATTAAAGAGAATTAAGATTGACAAGTACATTGGCTGAAATAAGGAAGTAGARAACTAAAGCTGAAGGCCCAAGTTGATATATACGAATTACAGATCTCAGAGGGTTGTYGTTTCAAAAGAGTTAGCAGCAATAACATGCACACAGTAAATATATATTTCATATATATATTATGTATATATATAWAAATTTTGACAGGAAGCAAAGGTAGAACTTTTTCTAACAATTTTATTTAAGTGGTATTCCATCTTTGAGCCTCCTGGTTAGTAATAAACGCAAGATAAATTATTAACTAAATGCAGTAACTAATTGTATCACTATCTCCCAACTCAGAAATGTTTGTAATTTTCTGTGCTGTCAGAAGCAAGCACAAAAAGACACACACAAAAAATCCCTGAGATTYGGAGCAGTTTGGGCTTGCTTGCGCGTTTGTCAAAGGCGATGGATTAGCAGCTCTCTCGCCTAAGTCACAGTCACGGTTACTGTGAAGAGCATGGCAAGGAGACTCCCCSTAGCCCAGAGGCCCATGGCATCCTGAGGAAATGCCCCTGGCCTTGAGAAGGCCAAAAGTGCCTCATTCCAGATGAGCACTAAATGCCATGGAAAGCAGTGRGCACCATGGTGTTGGCATTGTCCAAGATATGAAAGTTAATATCTAATTCCTTTGKACAGGTAAATGATAGCCAGAAGACTCTGTTATGACAACTAAAAAAAGTTAAGCTGCATTAGTGGTTATGGTCTCCTGTTCAGGAACATGTGCTTTCCACATCCAGGTTTCTGGAGTGCTCTCAACATCTGACTTCAGCCTGTTACAGTGTGTCCAGGCTGCATAGGTCGCCTGTCCGGGTGAGACCGTCAGCCAAAGAATTTGGCTTAGGCTATGAGCACTTCAGCACGGCCAGAGACTGTGGGCCATTGCTAAGGTGTTCTTTTATGATTTTTAAAGACGCCTGCCAYGCTGATGGGCATTTTTTGGGTAAAACCAATATTTAATAGGAGTATACTCACTAGCTTGCTCAAACTAYGTTGATTGATTGATTTATTTTCCATTGTACTGTCTTTTTCTTTCATGATTGCAGCTTAAAGGAATGTAGGAAGCTCTGAAGTCACAATAGCTCTGTTGAGGTAAATTCTATAGCTCAAGATTTAGTAAGTGGGTGCAAAGCAGGTGTAAGTCCTATAGTCTGTGGACTTAGACAAAGTCCTTTTAGGGTAGAGTATCAATGATGATTTATGATTTGCATGRGTCAGTACTTTGCTGTTGTCAATGTTTTTTCTTACCCTTTGCTGGGTGCCAAATAWTTTTTTCCAAGAAATCAAAGGCAAAGGGGAAAAACAGACACGCAAGCAACAATGATTACTGCAAATATTCTGTGTGATTCCTCTCTGTGGGAGCAGTAAAGGTGTTTTTTTCTTTTTCTCTACTCCTTTCCCTTTCCCCCCGCTTTCCCCCGCTTTCCCCCGCTTTCCCCCGCTTTCCCCCGCTTTCCCCCGCTTTCCCCCGCTTTCCCCCGCTTTCCCCCGCTTTCCCCCGCTTTCCCCCGCTTTCCCCCGCTTTCCCCCGCTTTCCCCCGCTTTCCCCCGCTTTCCCCCGCTTTCCCCCGGTGCTACCTAGATTACTTATGGAAATGACTGAATTCCATCCTTTTCAGTCAGGACATGCAAGGGGATAAGCATCAGCAGAGGGAGCACCTTTATCCTGGTTCATTACTATGTCTTGGTTTTGAGCAGGAGAGAAACCTKTTCGGAGCTCCTTGAGCTTAAAGGGTTCTTCGTCGGCCTCTGCACTGGGATGGCCAAGGAGTACCAGTTAGTTCCAGGAGGTGTTTGGTGCTGTGGTAGAAATCTGAGTATTGTGTCCAGTTTTGGACTGCTCAATACAAGAACATGAGTAAGAGCTTGGTAAATTAAGATTGCCTAAAACTGGGCAGCTTAGAATAGCTAGATGCAGATTTATACAGAAAAATTAAGAAAATAAGATTTCAGAACATATGAAGGTTTTTTCCATCAGGATGAAAAGTAGTGTTTTGGAAATTGCAGATGGAAAAATAGAGATGTTTGGGGTTTTTTTGTTTGGTTTTGGTGGAGTTTGAAGGATATTTTCTTCTTCCTTAACARAAACTAGAGGGTAAGGAAAAAAAGCCAGTCTGCGGTTTATAATAGAGGAACTATCCCCTTCCCACACCCTATGTGTGCATGCTAATGTTAGCTGCCATTAATTTAACGGAATTCCAATTGCTTGCTTAGCCTGTGGTTCAGGCAAATATTGTTCCTTCCCTTTTATTGGTGCTTTGAGATTCTACAGCTGAGCTTCTCATATAGTGGTATTTTCAGATTGATCTAATTCCCAAACAAAAGTCAGATGTATCATCAAATTTTACTGGTTTTGTTTCAGAATCAAAGCAAGGCATGTGYTATGGCAAGGTTCCTTTGTAACACTGTAAATCATCCCCATGTGACAGACTGTAAAATATTGTTAAGCAATAAAAAATAATAATAACATAAACAAGCAAAGCAACACCAATGCCAGTGTGTGGATAACACCTTTGTGGCTGGAAGCCACCATATATTGATCTGATTTTTATACATACCAGACTGGATTCCCCTGCTCTAATTTATGGTAAGGGGAGTCAGCTCTTCCTGTGAAGGAGAAAAAGAACAAGATAGTCCTAAGCCAGTGTGAGTTACTTTATGCACRTGAAGAGTTTTCCCCTTGGAGAATTCCACACGGACTTCAGTGAAATTCTTTTTAGATTTATGAGATGTAAACTTTAATGTAATTCCCTTTTTTTTACAGAGAAGGAAAACAAGCTACTCAGCCTGTCATGYGTGACCTTGCACCTCCCTGAAATCTTCATCTTCAAAGAATTGTGGCTTCCAGTTACTAGAGTGGTAGGTTAATAATCTATGTCTTATCTAATCTTGTGCTTATGAGATATGGTCTTAAGGGTTAATTCTGTTGCTTGATTGGGAAAACATACTATATGTATGAAAGCTGCTATTCTGTGTTGTCAGTTCGTTAACTCTTAGACTAAAATTTCTCGATATCCATTTCCCAAGGATCTGTGTTAAGGCAATTTAGTTCAAGTTTATTTCTAGTGATTTCTAATGTGATTTCTAACCTTTTCCAAACTTTCACTTACTCAAGTCAAACTCATACTGAGTATAGAGATACGTTTCTATAACATTTTTACTRGTGTCTGCACATTTGTGGGAAATTTCTTAAATACCTCAATCTGTAAAAAAATTAACGACTGCTGAACTTGATTAGTTGCACAGATTTTATATGACCGTTCCCTGATCCAGCACTCCCTAAATGTAAACAGAACTGCTTCAATTTAGCTATTTTTAATTTCAGTAGTAGAACCGTAATATTTCCGTTCTGTTCTAGACCTTTATGCTTATGGTCCTAAGCGCATTCTCTTAAGCCTAGCACTAAGCCTGAGGTCATCAGGCCTGGTGCTGTCTAAACAGCAAGTATGGTACTAAGACCAGTGCTTTATGAAACTCAAAAGATACAGGTAAAGTGTGTAGAGCTGTGTCCATTTTCTTACAAGTTTTTGATCTTTTGCTGAATGAGTGAATTGCTTCTATTTAACCRGTAAGTCAATTTCGCAAGTAATTGTATTTTCTGATTAATTTATTCAATTAATCAGGATCTGTTGTACAAACAAAGACATTAATTACAAGTTATTTTTATAAACTAGGACTTGATATAGGATTTTAGCAGATTGAGTTGATTTTATACTGAATAGATAAAAAATAGTCTGAACAGTGTATATCATGATGAAAATCAGTTTCATGTAGCGTATGTTCATCTGCCAGGGTTTCATTTGTGTATGTATCTGCTCCAGTAAATTAAAATCTCATATCAGGCTTTGGAAGAGATATCAAAAATTACTGATTTTTTGTTTTTTTATTCCTCCTGACTCATCAATGCAGTGTAGTTGAACACTGTCTCACTATTAAACACGCGTAGATAAGGAGAATGTATAAAATCTATGGATTTAAAAAGTATATAAATATATAACAGATGGTTTAGCTGCTGCAGGCAAGGGGAAATGTAAATAATTTGAAGTAACATTAAGTTATGGTTATTGGTTACTCATCAGTTAGTTTGTGAGGAAGCAATCCTTGTAAAACCAAGTTCCTCTTAGGGAAATAATACCAGCATAAAAATAATATAAAAGTAATTTTAAATAATAATTAGTATTCGAATGTATTTACTTGAATAGGTAGCTATAATGGCTTCTGTTGAGAATTCATAAAGTGTTTATTCAGGGCAAGATAATGCATTTCCAAATTATATAGACTGTGTATTATATATAATGCCTAGTATCGATACAGCTGCATTAGTAGACCTGTTTTGGCCCTGTGGGATCGCTAAAACTGCCATTTATRTGTGGCCTACCATTAATAGTGACTTAATTTTTAGTGACTTCAGTGACTTAATGGTGACTTAATTTTTAGTTACCATACCGTCATCTCAGATGGTATCTAACATTCTTTCTTGCGTTGTATGGAAATTTTACACTGACCACKTGGGAAAAAACATGCTGATTTAGTTACCCTTTCATGTCTTCATCTCTACTGTGTTCCAAGTGAAAGAAAATAGAATGATTTTAATTACAGTTGCTAAGACTCAATTTCCCTCCGTGGGCCACGCCCTGGGCGCCAGGAGGGCGGTGAGTGAGGGAAAGRCAGCACCGAATGGGTGCTGTGCTGGGCAGGCTGATGTGAGCTGAGATTGGGTTATGGGAATGGAGCTTCTACGAGATCAGTTATGTGACTGAGAACCAAAATCAGGCTCCACGTCTGGCTGGGGCGCATGTCACGGGTAGGGTAAGAACCTCGGCGATTTTTAGATGGCATTAAAATTAATGCTGTACTCTCATCACTCTGCTGCTGCTGCCCTGCCACATGGTTTCCATATTTTACAGTGCATACATCATTTGAGCTCTGAAGTAAACTTGCTTAGTCAAAAAGTCAGCCGTACTCAAATTATTTATAAGGGAAATTGCATCTTAGGCAATTAAAACGGGTGCTGGGCAAAAGAAGACGTTGCTTCCTGAAAGCAAAAAGCAGATGCTTCTCATTGGAAATTCTTTTCTGTTACTAAGCACCTAATATTAAAGAGAGACTTGCTTTAGTCAGACCATATGCGGGCACGATGGAAAAGATCTGTTTTGGTTTCCTTCCTTTGGTTTCCTCCTCTTCTCTTTGTGACAAAGGTTCCCTCTTCCATTTCTCTTATAAAATAAAATAATCAAAATGTTCTCTCACCTCTGAGGATTATGTATTAGTTTGGTTTTCTTTGGATTGCAAATGATAAATATGATCTGTCCCGCACAAGCATTTGAGGGAAATTAATATCTCAATTATCTAGATGAGAGAGGAGCAAGCTTGAGATGTCATCAGGTCTTGGATTCTGGATCTGTGTTACCTGTGTGTCACAAGGATTAATTTCCTTGGAGAAACATGARGGATGTGGATCTAGAGTAAACATTGCTCTCTTTACCAGTCTTTGAATAATTTTCTAGGAAACAAAATGAGCCGTATTGGCTAATAATAATAATAAAAAAAATGGAATCCTAGTGGATGGTTTTATTTAGTGTTCTGCAATTCATGACTTGCAGCAAAATCTTGTTGCCTGATTGTCTTTTCCTTATAACTGAATAATTCTTACAAACACTTTCTTCTATTTTTTTTCATCGCTAAAGTTCGCAAGCCTGCTTTGAGCTTGTTGATGAACTACTGATACTGAAATCAAACTCAGGCCCCTTACCTCAATCTATGTGATCACCAGCTGCCTTTGCTGCCTCTAGAGGAGGAAGAGCCTATTCCTGTTRTTTATGTAGCACTCAATGCTGAAATTCTACGGATTTGCTAATTTATGGGTTCTGCATATTTCTCAGTACTGTCCAAGTTTCTTTCWGCAAAAGTATTGGGCAAAAGCCAGGTTAATTTTTTGCAGCTGTTTCACCGTCACCCAGATGCCTGTAGAAGTTGTCCTTCAGCATCCCATGGCGGAGGCTGAAGGGGCCAGGTGACACGAGAATCCATCCGCGTTTGTAGGGTTGTACCAAGGCCCTGTGGGGATGCAACAGAGCSACAGGGTTTCTGTTTCTCTCTTACTCAAACCATTTATGAGGCGTGGAGAGAGAGCTCCCTATTTCTGCCATTTATCACCCTCCCGCTGAGAGGCCTGAAGAGAATCTACTTCTTTTCTATTCACAGAAATCATCAGGTTAAAGGAGATAATTCTTTTTTTTTTCTTTTTTTTTTTTYCTTTGTTCTATTTGCAGCATTCCTGCTGATGTAGTTTTCAACTTTTTTAACCTATTCAGTCCATCTCTGTTACTGAATCAAATAGAATAGTTAAGGCCATATTGTACCATTGATTTTTAAGCAGAACTCTGCTGCATTCRGTGGAGAATTCTGTTTTAAAATCAATGGCACAAGATGATTCAAAATACTAAAAAGAGTGCAAAGGGATATAGAATTTAGTTCAGCTATGATCCATGATATTGAAAAGCCTATTAATTAGTTACATCCCATAAAGCATRTATTGGATAACACGATTCAAACCTTGCTCAAAGACAATATTCTATATTTACATAAAGAGAGCAGACTGCACCTGAGAAATGGAATCCATCATCTGTGTTTTAGTTGATGAATTAATACTATAAATTACAGCTATTTTTCACTGTAACGCAGTACTTAAAGTATTTCGATAGTACTTCAATAAAAGAAAGATTACCTAGCCTTTATTATTAAAAGAATGCATACACCTAAAACTTAAAATAATTTTGCTTAGGTTACTCATGCTAACATGTTTCTGTATTTGAAAGAATTAGTCCCTTTTAGTGTTGATTTGAGGTAAAAAAAAAAAATCAAAAGGCATGTAAGCAAAGTTAGYGCTATTGAGCACTTTATTTACTTATTTGAAGAGGGTGATGTTGTAATTTTCTTAATTTTGTAATTYATTCGTAGCATTTTTCTTACTCCTTGATTCCTATATTTCTCAATACTTAAGACCTCCATTTTGCTTCAGCTTTGAAATCTTCCACATTAACCACTCAGTGCTCTCTTTCCAGTAAGCTACTTTCACTCTCTGCTTTGATCATTTATATTTAACTTCCTGTATCAGCTCCTGTGCCCACCTGCATCTGTTTTGAAGAATCACGTTTAGAAATCCRTTTAGTATGAAGTGGGAGCTCCATAACTTTTGTAGCACAGATTAGATAACTGAAGAAAGAAATGTGTATCCAAAACTGGGGGGAACAGAGACCAGGTTACTGTACACGAGCTAAATAAGAATATAATAGTAGAGAATATAAATAAACAAGAATATTCCTGGGACATTTTGATAGCTTCTCAGAAAAAGCTATCTTATCTCTCATTTTGTTCAAAGCCCTTCATTGTGTTATATCAAAATATATATATATCTGTTCTGTAAGTCATTATTAAAAATAAATGGCATATGAAGTCAGTGACTGCTTATTAAAACCTTTGTAGCCTGCTTTATACTTACATATTTAGGTTGTTTAAAATGTTCGGCAGTTTCACAAGTTTATAGACTTACAGAATGATAAAAACTGGGAAAAGGAGATACTATTGAAAAAAAGCAGTATATTTACTTTAAGAGGTTTCTTTTTTYCTTCTTCTTCCTTTTTATTTTTCTTTATTAAATGCCCTATTATTCCTTCTGCTCTAGAGATGTCAACCATTTGAAAGGTGAGAGAGACACCACTCCACCAGAAGGAAGAGCACAAAAGTTTTTGAGAGAGCAACCAAGAGAACCCCAAAAAAGAGTTGTGAACTGGATCAAGGCTCATAGAAGGTAAAGCTGTAGCWACTCTTCTTTAACCATGAGCTTAAGCTGTAAGATTTTATATAGGAGCTATTACAGTTGCATATATAAGTGGATAAGAGTAAATGCAGATCTTCATATTTGTCCTCTTTCTTTTGTAAATAGCACCTTGCTCAAATGTTCCTGGTACTGACATTGTAGGTCAGTGTGTGTGTCCATCTGTTGTTGCCACTGCATGGCGGTAAAGAAAAATAGAAACAAAAATCTATACCTTTGAGAGAAGTAAACAATAAAAAAATGCATAARTAAGAAAAAAACAGAAAAACAAGGAAGGGTTTGAGTTTAAATTGGTTTTGATCCTTTCCTGTGTAAAGCTGGAAGATGATCAAAGATGGATGATGCATGTGTATGCTTAAACCTCCTTTATTCTGTCTCTATTATTTGGAGATTTTTGCAACTTTAGAACTAGAAGTTGAARCACTGTGTTTTGAAAACAGAAAAGAGACATTTCACATTTTCTGAAAGCAATCAAACTAAAATATAATGGAGAAAATAAAACTATTTGTTGAACTTGACCCAATTCACAAATAGAGTATGAAGAAAAATCTGTTTTCATTTCATTACATATTATAACTTAAAATATATAATATGAACTTAGAATACAAAATTTATGTTATTTATTGGTGTGCAGTAAATGTGCCTACAGAATGAAGTATCTGCTTAATGCCTGCTGATATTATGAAGCAGGAAAGAGTGACAATCGTAATTTAGAAATACCTGCCAACTTCTACTAAAGTCACTAGCAACCTGTATCCTTCYCCTCAGTGGAAGCTGGATCCTGCCCCAAATGAGAAGAAACTGAAAATATGATGAATCACTTGCTGGAGATGCATATAAAGATAGTAGAAACATATATTTTTAAAGTTTGTTCTTTTTTTTTTTTTTGATCTGTTACTATTTTTTCATGTACTTTTTGTTTTTTTTTTTTTTCATAGGTACAAGAAAATATATGAAAGTTTGGAACTTCAGCATATCACCTTCCAAGTGGTTTCTGTGCAAAGGTATGACAGAAGGAATTGATTTTCACTTCTCGTCAATATTTCTAAATTGTAACACATATTTTGCAGTAGAAGAAAATGCATCACCTTGGATTTTTTTATCAGTATTCCTCAAACAAAGTGCATTAAAAGCTACTAGCATGGAAGTTTCAGCTTAGTAATTTACAACCTACAAATGGATTTCTTTCCCATAGTGATAAGTCAGTCAGTGAACCATGTACTGTGCATGGATGCTGGGCAACTCAGTCAGTAGATGATTTTTTTCCAGCATTTCTCCTCATAAAGTTTCCAAAATAGAATGATTTTTTGACTGAGACTTTCTGGACCTTTCCTATTTTATATACTTTATTTAGTTACTATCAAATAGGTTCTGATAAACCACAGTATATGAACTGAGCATGCCCTTTWGTAAGCTCATTTTATATTTACTCCATAGTTCAAAATCCTTTTCCAAAATGGTTGGTTTRGTTTGCTGTTACTAATAGTAACTTATCTTCAAAATTCCGTACACTAAAGAAATATTCTCATGTATTCTCATTTCTCCCATATTTGCAGACATTTTTTTACTTGGCTAATAGCAGCAGCAGGTCCACAAGCTGCTGCTCCAGCTCCTCTGCTARTGCTGTTATGTAGGGAAGTGGAAACCTTTAAATCTCTTGAGAGACCAGGTCTCAGAACGAGTAGTGACACTGTTCCACGTCTTCTCAGGGTAACTCGGCTTGTCTATATTTGTCAAGCTCTCTGCTTGAGACAAAATAAAGCAGTTCATACCAGATTAACAAGACAACTGAACAGGAAACATTTGCAATTCTGTTCACCTACTGAAGTTATTTTTTGAGGACCTCTTGAACATTTAGTTAATTTGGATCAGAATAGCTGTGGTAAAGCTCATGAAAAGACTTTAAATTAAGTACATGGATAAAGAAAGCCAAAGGTTAATCACTCATGCTTATCAGGCACTTTTTTAGTGAGAAACATGGCAATATATATGCATAAATATATAAGAATTAACATAAATAAATGGCACAGGAGGGGGCCTCAAGAAACCATCTAATCTCTTCCCTGAAAGATGAATCTCTGTGGGTTCTTAAGAATATCTAGTGACAKAGAATCTACAACCTTACTCTTCACTTATCTTAGTACTTCATTATTCTTAGGCCATTTTTATTAACATGTAATTTAAATCTTCCTTGCCATAAATAAAAATGATCTCAAACTAGGCTTGTCAGATTTTTAGTTAATTTGTCCAAGCAACACGTGTTTGACTCAGATGTATGCTTTAAATAATTGCAACAAATTGTATCTARAATTATGTCTACGTTTATTTTACTTTTTATTGATGTTATACACTGCTGAAATGTGAATGCTCTTGAATGCTCTCCAATTGTCCAGATCTTGCTGAGAAGGTACATGCATGTGGTTGTAAAGAATGCTTATTCTTGATGTGTGTGTGTCTGTGTGTCTGTGTGTATATATATGTACACCTGTATTTATATGTGTATGGGTATGTATATGTGTGTGTGTGTATATGTATTTCCATAGAGTAATACATTTATGCTCCAAAGCTAAGCTTAGCTTAGAGGAATAAAAGTATTCTCTCTATATGCAGAATCAGTTCTCAGCCACTTTGTTAGAACCAATTTTCAAATTACTTGCTCAAGTCACAGTTCCCTCTACTGTCTCATGTTGTCAGAATTTGTCCCTATATTTGTCCCAGAATTTGTATGCCTATTAATAAAAACCGCGAATTCACTTAAAGGACGTAGGTAATGTAGAAGTTTGGCCTGCAATAGATGTGTTTGGCCACTGAAATTACACGGAGATACCAGTCTGGCTGGTCTGGAAATGAAATTCAGATTCCAACAGGAAAAGCTTGAAGATTTTCTTCAAGGATATGGTGAGGGGGTCCTACGATCCTGCTTTTCTCTAGTTTCACCATGTGAAGGTTGTGAAGACAGCATGGGTTAGCAGTAATCTAATGCCTGAGTAAGGAGAGAAAGAATGGCCTCATATATCTATTTTCAAATTAGATTTAAATAATCAGGGTGGGTGACTGTAATGAAAAAATATCACAATGAATTCCCTCCTTTCTCTCAAAATATAACATTCAATTAGGTAATGTAATAGGTATAAATAGAATATTTGTTTGTATAGGTAGGACCCCAGTTAACAAATGAACAAAGGAAGCTATAAATCTTACAGGGTAATCCAATTTAAAAATCAGTATTTATTCTCCCTAAGCTTTTTAAAACAAAACAGTAAGAAAAAAAAAAAAAAACCCAAACAGAAACCACATAGCGTATTTTAGTCATGTAGTCATTTAACAGAACTAAATTCAGTTATTTCCTGTGGACTAAACGGTACCTTTAAGCACAACAGCTGCAGGGAGGGGTGTGGAGAGGCAGGGCAAGAAGGGGAGGAGAGGGGGCGAGGGGAGGTGGTGCTTAGTCCCTGCTGGACCCAGCTGGAGSTGGTCTGCATGAAGAGCCTACAGGAAGCCTGGCACAGTGCTATCCCTGCTCTCATTAGTGCTTCGACAAAAACAGAGGGCACACATCTCCTGGGGTCTGTGTAAGCATGGGCAGCGTTGCTGTGCCCCAAATTAGATGGAGACAGCCGCCTCCCAGCATTAAATGTATGTGGCCATCCCACCCGATGCCTCCTCTTCCTCT
>PTEX01000116.1:1333223-1359894 GCA_003342815.1 Eudromia elegans | reverse complement strand
CCCCCAGCAGCTGGATTTTTGGAAGGATTTTCATTTCATAGGAAATATATACCATTGATTTTCCTTCTAAATCAGAATGAAAAATAGATTTTTAGATTTCCTACAGAATGGAAATTCTGACTTTCATCCAACCTTTATCAAAGACGAGGGAATAAATTCCCCTATGTTCTATTAACCTCAATAACATTTCAAAGCTTTACACCAGCTAAGGCACACTTTGAGCCTATTTACTCTGAATTCATATGCTCACTGGCTACCTGAGGCTAACTCAAAATTGCCTTTACTGTAATTTTATAACAGGTTCTGTCTGTCTTTCTGTCTCTCTGTCTTTCTGTCTTGCACTTTGTCACTCGGCATTTTTACATTTTTCCTTTTGATACTATCCTGTGATCAACGTATTGCTAAACTAAACTTAAGACATCTGGATTAAGCTAGAATATTTGTGTGTGCCTGTTTATATCGAATCTATGATAGTATGGACGTAGTTTGTACCCATAGGAACCTCTTAGAGTAAACTGTTGATAAAGCCTATAAATATTTGCAGGCCACACATGCCCCTAAATGAAGCTTGTTCAAACTATTATTAGTCCTTTTGTTATGGGGGTAGAAGTGAGAAGCTTGCAATCTTTTCGTAATAGAAATTCATTTTACTTTCCTTACTTACTTTCCTTACATAGTCTTCCAAATGCATGTATTGCAGAGGCACAGAATGCATGAAAATTAATATGTGAAAAATTTTATCTTTTCTGAAACATGTTAAACTGCAGGGACCTGAAAAATATGAGAATGAAAACCATACAAATATATTAAAGTGGAAATACTAGTAACTTATTTAAATAAAATATGGTTTTCATCTGTGCAATAACAAGGAAGGTTATGCTTAATCATTTATTGTTCAGCATTTTATTAGATTTGATCAGTAATGAAGTTTCTATAATATGTGATGATACAAGTGTGGGTATGTGAAAGGTGTTTATACCTGTAAAATAGTTCAGACAATTTCAAGAATGTGAACCAGCAGTGTGCAGCCTAGTAGGTAAAATGCCTTTTTTATATTCCAGATGCTTTATTCAGTTCCTTGTTCATTAAAATCGGATTTTATTGTATTTGCAGGACAACAGGTAAGCTCTTTTGCACCTTATTTTACACCTGTCAATGCTTATGGGTACAAATGAAGGTAAATGTATTCTTGCAAACTGAGTCGCACTTTAAAGATTAAAACAAATGTAATTCATTCCATCAAGCTTTAATTTCTCTTCATTTGTTCTAATAGTCATGATTATAAATTAATTCTTATCAACTTTTTTTGAGCAGAAATTGAAAGTAGATACCTGAGTGTAAAAGATACTACAGAAAAGGAAAAACTGAACAGTGAAAAACAAAACAGACATAATATGAGCAGTAACTATAAAAACTGTTATTTGTAACACAATAGGATGCTTTCCTAGTCCCTGGTTTGCTCTTTATTTGTGATTTGTGTGTATGCACACACAAACATGCCTTAAACCTGCTTCATGCAGTTTAATATTCATTTTTCCCTTAGTGCAAACAAACATCAAAATAGTATTATGCTCTTGTCCTTACTCAAAGTCTAAAAACAAGTATACCCAAAAGTGGCATTTTTCTTTTTTGGTTGTTTTACTTCAGTATTTTATTCATGCAAAGTGCCAACTGGGTTAGTAGGTACAACAAAGTACACTTAACTCTAAATATCCATCTGAATGGTTTCCTTCTGTGTCACAATCTCACTTTATATTCAGCTATGGAACTGCCACATCACARATGAAATACCAGCCTCAATGGCCAAAAAAATAAGGGAGGAGGGGAGAAAAAAAGAAAAAGAAAAGCCATAGGAAAAAAAGCCATACAAAGAAAGAAAAAGAACTAACAATAATTTGTTTCAAAGTATACTGAAACATTAAAAAATTTAATTTATTTAGATTTTTACTTGAGCTTTCTATGGAATAGCTGCATATGGAAAACAAATTATTGGAACACAAATCATATGCTATATGCTGCCAATGATATATGAACACTGTTTCTGAAAAATAAAATTAAATTAAAAAATAAAATTAAAAAAAGAAGACTTTTAAGACCTTTAGATCTTGTTTGTGCCTACAGTATCTACTGGAATAAATATGGACTATTTCCTCTAGTAGTACTCAGTCTTCAACACCTACAACCTTATTCTATAATTCAGCTAATTTGGTAAAGTTGGAAAATCAATTCTCTTTTACAAATACTAATGCTGTGATCATTATCTTTGCTCTAAGGGTTTACATTTGAGCACAACGTAATTCAGATTAATAATGCATATTTAATAAATGCTAACATAAGTACCAAGGAAGCACTTTGGTTTCCAAATGAATCTCAGCATATGGTTGTAATATCTAATCAATAATTAATTATAAGCTACTTGACCCAATAGACTCTTGCTACTTCTATGTATTAAAAAGAGGAACCTGGTAAGCAGATTGGAAAACTAGAAAATATAATGTATAATCTCTTTTTGCACTTTCTCTTCGCTCAGGAACAAGATTAAGATTTATTTAGTGTTCAAGAGGCTTCACAACTGCATACATAAAATTAAAATGAAAGTAATCTCAAATAATGCATTTTTGACCTATTATCTAGTTCKATCTAGTAATGGCCCTAATGTGGTTTCTGTGGACTCAGTTTGAACTGGCCTGTATGGGGAGCTGAAGATGACTAGGGGATCCTGTTCTTCTGTGTTCGCTACCCATTTGTTGCGATGCAAAGTCAAAGAAGAGGAAAATATCTGGGCTATATGAAAATATCTGGGCCACTATGCARTGGAGTAGCTAAATGTTATGTTTTTGGGGCTGCATGATTCCAAGCCAAGGCTCTGAATCACAGCTCTTCCAAGTTGMGCATCTTCCAACCCACCACATTATGCTGCCATTTACTTGTGAGATTTTTTGCATGTCTTTGCATTTGCTTCATTTTTGAGCAAAACATTCCCCKTTTTATCGACCTGTTTCCAGAGCTGTGTCTTTTGATAACCTGTAACTGAAACAGGAGCACATGTAAGCAGACTATGGTTTAGCTTCTTATAGCACTATGGCAAAGCTGTTGCTCAAAAAACATGACTCAAGTTATTCTGTACTACATCTGTACAGGTGTTGATCTTGACTAGCAACCCTACAGATGGGTTTGCAAGAAATTTCTTCCTTTTGGCAAAGACGAAAGCATAACTTCCACAGTGCTTGACCGTCCCTGATTATAAAGATTTCCATGGCCAGAGGGTACTTTGCTAGACAGTAAAAAGTCATCAAATGCAAACTAAGTATTAATACAAACAGCTATCATTGACTCTTCTACCAGCAGCAGCCTTCTGTTGAGTAGCACTCAAAAAATTCTTGACCACATTTAAGAAACTTAAAGAATAACAAAAAATTACTGAATTTGGATGCTAAAGTTTAGTGGATTCCATCCCCTAGAAAACCCATATATTTTGCTGGGCATGCCTGAACTCTGCCTTTCAGAAATACAGAGCCTCTTTACATTTCATTGATTTTCTGACTCAGCACCTCTAAGATCAACTCAAACTGTAGGCAGCTTAGTGAAGAGAAGTGAACTTTGAGAAGTATGTCACAGGCTTCTGGTTGAGATTCAGATTAAAACGTACATGCATGAATTTCTTGYGAGCTTGTCTTACTTTGGCAAGTAGGAGTAGACCTGGTTACTGGTATACGTGAGAAAAGTRGAGTCAAGATAATAACTCTACAGAATTTCAGAAARAAGGAGGCTAGATCCAAAGTGCTAGATTGTGTTCTTTTTTGTTTTGTAAAGGGAAAGATGTGCATATATATGTATGTTTGTATATTTACATGTATGTGTATATATAAATATATATATAGACTTATTTACATAGATGTAYCCAGGAAAATGATAGTAGCCACCTTGGGATATATCTCTACTGGATTCATTTCCGTCTTGATGCAGTCTTCTGTGTCRTTGCTTTTGTGTCCTTTTGCTTGCATGTCTCTGCAACATTCATGCAGTCTTTGGGAACATGCTCAGCATTCAAAAGAAACAAATGTTCAGCCACTGCTAGTATTGTGATCATGTGTTAATAGACATGCTCTAGATTGCTTCTTTTTCACTTATCGACCACATTTATGGCAACTTCCTATTTTTATGTAGTAAGCGCACAACCATCAAAGAGTTTACTAATTCAGTACGTTAAGGATGCAACAAAGTGATTGATATACAGTTTAACAGTTTGTTATTCTTCATTAAAAATGCAATGGAACATTAGTGGGTTTTGTTCTCAAAGGTATTACATGTGAAGAAAGGAGAGAGATACCTCAACAGAAAACAGCCACGAATTGTTACAGGTCTGTGTATTTTTTACAGATGCGTGACAAATTGTATCTGCTCATTCCAAAGCCTTCTGATGCGGTAAAGGAGAGTTAAGGAGTTTGGCCACTTCTGCCCAAAAATATGATGTTTTGGTAGATCTCTGCTCACCTTCAGTTTAGAACTGAATTAGTTAGAATTTGAGGTTTGGCCTCTTCCTCTGAGCTGTGTCTGCTCTGCACAGCTTTCCAATTAGTCACTCCAAAATAGCTGGGAAATGCCTTGCCCTTGATATTGGCAGCATTTCTGAATGCCTCTCAGATTTACCCCAATGTTTCCCATTGTTTTCTTTCCTGCATCCTATATCCTTTTCATTTCTGTGAAGGATACGTGGAAAACTAATAAGAAAATCTTTCATTGATTTTTTTTTTCATTTCTGCTTATAAATTGAATATGAATAATTAATAAATATTTTAAGCGTGTTGCAGGCATGAGTAATGTGTTATGTGCAATAATAAGAACAGTAATAGAAAGCGCTATAGATATTACAATCTACAAAATTGGCAACCTATGGTCATTTTGCATTTTGTAGATATATATAACTATTGATTGGCTTCTTATGAAACACATAATAATCCTTTATTAACTTCTGTTATTTTATTTATAAAGCAGGATCAGATTACTTATGATGGAGAAAGGTGTATTTCTCAGATGAAAGAATAATTACAATAAGGTGTCCATATCATGCTTCATTTGGATTAATACATGAGATAATTTTTGAATAGCTAAATATCAAATTAAGWTTGTGATCAGTTTTTGGGGAGGACTTAATAGAATCATTTTTGAGAGAGATTTACTGGATGTGCATAAACAATTCCCATTTTGCACAAGAGGCCTGCAACAGTTTTTCAGTATATTTTGGTGCAGTGTGGGTGCAAAATGCTTGGTTCTGACTGCAAGTACAATTGCAAGAACTTTTTCTAATAATCTTCTGTGATAAGATTTCTATTTGCAAGTGTTTCATTCAGAGCTTATTTGAATAAAAGACCCTTAGGAAACGTATGTAGTAATGAAACATTCCAACTTTGACTATAGCAATAGGAGGCGGAGGAAAAAGATGCCCTCTCCACACACCCTTTGAAATATTCCTCATACAGTTTGTACAAAATGCTTTCTTCAGGACAGAGTGTATGACCCCGCATATTCCTTCCTCCTTCCCAGTAGACCAATTTCATTCTCCTATGAGAGACTATAAACCAGTTTTGCAWAGGTCAGCAAAGAAAAAATTGCATAGCCCTGGGCTCCATATTGTGCTTTTGACAATGATCATATTTGATGTGAGGGCAGGAGCTAAGAAAGATGCCTGCCAGGTAGGATGGTGTTGAGCTGTATGGCTAAGGAGTACTTTCCTATATGCAGCCCAAACAGTTTGTCTTTTATATCCATATTCAGGAGTGTCCTCACTGTATCGGAGCAATTACTTGCTCTGAGACTCAAGAGTAAATATGAGACCCTTCCTTTCAAGATTAAGAAAGGAGTTAGTCTTGTCGTAGTTAGGATCCTTTATAAGCTGATAGTAAAACTCATACCCAAATTATGAGGTAAAAATAACTTGCCACRTCAGGAAACACGAGTTGTGCTCCACCTTTATATTTAGGCACATACTACTTTCACCCAGGTAGAAGATTCAGTTTACTTCAGTGGCTCTTCTGGTGTGCTGTCTTTAGGCTGTTGGTCTTTGGAGCTGAAGGAACTGAAACATGGATATCACTTAAGCAGAGTGTCTTATTTATTATTGTTGGATTTTGCTTTTCTTCCCCCCTTTATTATTCATCATATTTCACTTGTTTGAATGACATTTGTACATCTCAGTCTCTCTCTCTCTCTTTTTTTTCCCTGTTTCCCAATGGAATGCAAAGGAGAGGAATCTATACTTTTTCTCCTTATATCCCTGTTGAGAAAAAAAAAAAAAAAAAAAAAGATGTTCAGGAAGTTGTGTTAAGCTTGCAGCAAGCCATTGAAAATCAGGGCATTTGTATGAGCTGAATCAAGCACCAAAATGTCAGGTGTGCCCCTTTTTGCAGTGCTGTTGCTAATCCATAGTTTTGTTAAGTGATGAGAAGTGGTGTATAATGAAAATGTCTACTCTGCTGGGTATCATTAGCTATTCCTTATTACAGTCAGCCATCTATTCAGCTTTTCTGGATGTGCTCATGAATAAGATGCATAACAAACTGATGTTCTGTTTTTTTCCTCATTAAGAATCTGATATTTTGTTCAGCAACACTGAAGAGGAAACGATTTGTGTTCAGTCCCTAGTGTGCATTTTATAACCCATAGAAAAAAATTTTAAAAAAGTAATATGCACAGTGGTTTCATATATTTTTCCTCATATAAACTGCAAACATTTTTTAAAAGTATGTCAGAGAGTGCTTGTGAATGCATGGCAAAAAATATGCAGTGTACAGCACCAATGTGAAAGCTTCTTTTATATCTTATGAGCCAGTGTGTATCTTGATAGATAGATATATTCTGCACTTAGTTCTTCAGTACTAGGACAGTATTAACTACCCCCAMAGTTGGTACCCTTTACATATTCATTTTAAATATTCTTTCCAGTTCCACAGATCTACAATGTGTGGAAATAAGCATGTTTAGCAGTGCATGCAATGGAAAGCAGGAATGATCTGTTACTAAAAATGAGGGACAAGATTTAGGTCATTTCCTATCTGACCAGGAAGATGATTTACGGTAATTTCACTGCAGTTCAGCTCCGGTGCTTTTCTTATTCTGCATATAATATGAGCTGCTTAATTTTTTTTTTTTWTTATTTTTTGCAGCACCTAGCCCAAAGGAGGTCCATGGTTCCTCCATAACACCACTGTCACCAGTTGTAATACCACCAACAAATAGTAAGTTTYTCTAAAGTGAAATTTTAGATGACTAAAATTGTCAACTGGTGATCATCTGAAATGGTGTTATTGTTCAAATAAATGCCCAGTACTTTTCCTAGAGAATATGACAGAACCCTCTATGYTTGCTTCTTAGACACAAATGTACTACTAGGTAGAAAAGAAATTTCTCTTGCCTGCCTGATTTCACATTCAAAACAAGGCCTATTAAAGGAAGTAGGGGGTAAAAAAGTTAAAAGAAAATGGAAGTCATGAACTCAGTCTCTTTAGGACTCTCTGACTGAGGAGCAGCTGGTGTGTCATGTAGAGATTTGGCTGATGTGAAATATATCTTGGAGGGCCAGACCATCATTTGCTGGGCATTAAATCAGTGCAAGTCTGAACAGGGTTTCTAGTTTGTCTTTAATGTCTTTGGCGTCCCGTCTGAATGTGTTAGCAAACTATCAAGAGTTTTCAAGAGAAAATTCTCAAGATAAATATAGTATTTATAGTTTTGCTAATAGTTTATCTTACAAATTTAGTTCATATATAGTCTGTAATACATAGCTGACAAAACTATAAATTRTTGTAAATAATCACGTGGAAGTACAGATACATCCATACAATGGAATTACTTGTTGAAACATAGTCTCTCTTGAGTTGGAGAATGCTTCTCAGTTTAAAGAAGTATGAAAAGTCTATTATCTCATTTTACACGTAAAACCCTAAGTGATAAGAGTATTAAAAATAACTCTTGTCAGTGTTAGTTGTCCAGATGGAAGTAGATTTTCCTTTCCACACTATCTGTGCCCGTCTCACTGCTGTAAAATTAAAATACAGCCATTCTGTGTGAGGATGACTACACAAGGACATGGTTTTTTAATAACTAGTTGAGAAGGATCAAAGAATGCACAGCAAGTTACATGGAATTGGTATTGATTAAAAAGGTTTTCCTGAGACTCGACAGGAAATTCAGTCGGTACTGCATATAGTAGGTGCCTGATYCTTGCATGTGTGTGCATTCACATGTGCATTCACATCTGTCAAAAAAGAGATTAAATAAAGGAAAAAAGTTTGCAAGGAAAAGGAAGTGTGTAAATTAAGTTGTGCCAACTCAAGCTTACAAGACAAAGCTGCCTATTTTCAGTTATTTTGTGCAACACTTGGAAGCACAAATGCAATGCAAAGAAGGGAAATTTTATTCTTCCTTGTTCCTGAGTTGGGTCAGAACTTTGCTGTGTCCCATCATTAAGTTTAGCTAGTGTAAGCATTCTTGAAAGGTCTCAATATTCAGACTTCTATGGAGAATTTGGTTACTGCTGAGATATCTGTTCACTTTCTGCATGGTTCAATTATTGAAGGTAGGTAAGATCTGCAGCTCCAGTGTTCCTTCTTCCCAGTTTTAGAAATACTCTTTTTGTAGAAGGTTATTCTAATGGGAGTTTTCCTTATCTTGTATGGTATTACAGCAAAGTAATATCTGAGARTCAGGTAAATGTGCTAAATTAAGCAGAGAGAACGGAAGAGCCTACCTAGTGAAATTATTAAAAACCCTAGCATCTTTTCAGATATTTAAGCTTGTTAAGAAAATAGGCTTGTGGTTTAATTATGCTAAAAAAAATGTGTCTTTACCATGGAATATTGCCTTTCCAGTTCCTATTAAACTGTAGAGAAGTAGGAGGAAGACTGGCCTTGATATTGTTCTCTAAAGCTTTTAATAGGATCTCAACCTTCTCCAGGTGCCTGAGATGTGGAAATATAGAAAAAAAGAACTGATCTCCTGTCATGTTAGAGGGTAGGAGCCAAAACTCTGTTCTTCCTTCTAATTATTTGCTTGCAGACCTGATTTATTCAAAGATTAATCTCTCTGTTGAACAAGTGAGACTGACAGTTCATTCAGCTAATACCTCTTGACTGACTGTAGCCAGATTATTAGCATTTCCTACTTCAATTTTGGCCAGAATCTCATCTAATCTCAGGATATGATGGAGAGTCTCATACCCTTCCCCTTTTCCTTCACCTAATTAAGCTATGTGCTTCCAGAACCTGTCCACCTAAACACACTTGTCTTCCCTTACATCTTCTTTACTATTTCATTCACCTCAAGATCCTATTTCTAATCTGTGTATTTCTCTAATCATTAACTTTATAAAGGTCTCACATCTAGTTTAAATAATTTACTGTTTTCTTCCCCTTCCAAAGAACTCTAGATGTCTGTCTCATTCTGTGCCAACTACAAATGATTTCATCATTAAAAGAAGCACAGTTATTTATGTAAAAAGCTATTTTAATGTAAATTATACAAAACATTAGTAAAATGGAGATAAAATATTCTACAAAAATAAGTCTTTTTTTTTTTCCCCCTGTTGTACTTCTTTGTAACAGCAAACTATTTTCTGATCATCACAGTGAAGTGAGTAACTTGAACTACGATAAACTGTATGTTTTACAATTAGCAGGAGGGAAAAGCAGCACAGGAGCACACCAACCTCATTTTGAACACATTTGCTCTAAATCAAAATAAAACACACACTTCTCAGCGTGCTAAAGACTTGATTTTAATAACTGGTGCTTATTTAATGGTTATAACTGCAGCTTCCTAAGTGATTGGCAGTTTGTAATACCCTGGCATTCCCAGCTGTTATCATTCAAATAAGAATGAAGTCTAACAAATTAACACTGAGAAAACTATGTAGCCACATGGTAGCACATGGGATACAAACTTGACTGCAAGACAGCAGAACATTGTTTAGAACTTAAACATCTATTTGGAATGTATATCTGTATTACATTTTTGTAGAAAATCAGAAAAAAACTGATTGGTAGTTATTAACTTCATTTTGTCCATGCCAAAATTGACATAAATCTATTCAGATCTTCCACAAAAATGGAACCAAATGGTATCATCAAATGTAATGTTCTGTAGAAGAATTGCATTATGTTTATCACTATTATTTAGAGGGGAAAAAATGATATGAAAGGTCTTTTTCAGGAAGGTGTTCGTGAGTTTGCTGTGTTTCCTGCCCAACTTCACTCTTAAGTTTTTTGATCTCTGTATGTACATTTTACTGTTCATCCATTCATCTCCAAGTGCCTTCAATACTGAAAACATTGAAATGAAAAGTAAGTTTCAATTGCTTTACCTATTAGATGTAAAACTGACAGAAAGTGATAAAAAGTGATTTATTCAGTGTCACGCTGCAGGTAAGCAGCAAAATCAGGAACAGGTCTAAAGACACATGACAGCTCATCTGCAATATGTTCATCAAGCATTGCTATATGGTGTGTGAGGTGTTTTTCCCTTGTGCTCTCACTAGCAATACATTAAAATAGGATTTTTCAAAGTAATTTTGTTTGAGTGAGTCTCTGTAGCTCAGTGGAGAACATGGACATGCCTGAGACAGTACTGTACCCTATTGCCTCGGTGTGTACTGAGGACACCCAGCATTGATCTGGCAAAATGGCCTGGAGATGCTACTTTGATCTGCAGATAGTAGTTCAGATACCCTGAGTGATGGCAASGCTCACTAAGCTTTTCGAGGCACTTGATGTTTTTCTGTCTTTCTGCTTCTGCCGAGAATGGGTATTCCTGGCTTCAGAGCTGAGGAGAATTAGTTCATTCTGGAGTTCATAAATCTGTCGTGCAGATTATTGCGATCAAACCAGGGTCACTATGAATAGTGTGAAATGAAATGCAGGATATCTAAAATACATCATGTCCCCTAAAAAAAATCTTGGTGCTTAGAGTCAGAAAAGTAGACCAGTTCTGCACATTATCAGTTGAAGATGGTTCAAAGACCACGATGGATGGAGGCTACCACAGCAAACAACAGATAACTCATCAATGGCTGTGACCTCCAAGCAGAAGCACTTCCACACACCAGGAATGAAGGGCTAATATTTCTGCCGTGSTGGTAGGTGCTTGGAGAGGTTCTTCAGTGTTTTATCCCAAATACATCTAGTGGAGGTACCTTCTACCTCAGCTATTCTGAGATAATACTCTTATAAACAATAGAAAATAAGAGTAATAATACTAGAAAGAAAAAAGGGTCAGTATATGGAAGTAGCCCAGTAATTTTTGCAGAAAAAGAGAAGGATAAACATCTAAGTTGCTATTCCTTTCCACAGAATTGTTATTTTTATTTATTATTTTTTTAAAAAACTCCAGTGAGTTTAAAAGGTCCAGTGACTAACTTGGGAAAGGATAAGTGAATGCTCTAGCCTCAAGGTGGGAGTGAAGTAAATATGAAAAAAAAAAACCCCAAAACCTCATTATTCATTACAAATTGTCCACTCTTCCAACAGTACAGTTAGTGAGAGTAATTTGCATTAACACTTACAAGATTTGCTGTTGGAATCTCGTAACAACATAAATAATGAACAGTAATGAACAACATTTATTTTGGTTTAGAGATTTTGCTGGAGCTATAGCCATGAAATGAAAATACAATTTTATACAATCTCATTAGTCTGCTTTTTTCTTCATAAAATATAAACAATAACCTTTTGTGTTCCAAAATAATCCGTATTTTTCAGTATTTTATTTTCTACATTTCTCTCACAGTGATCCTGGTATTAAATTTTATACAAGGATTTCCAATCTAGTGGCATACATATTAAGTTAACCTTAAATATTGTTAGGTATACTTTCAGAGTTTCAGATCAGCACAATTTCTCATGGCTTAACTCTTCCTAATTTAARTATTTCTTTCTACCAATAAATTTTAACCTGTACTTTGTAACATCAAAACATTCTAATATTGGTTTTAAAAATCTTTACTTTAGCTTCACAGCTAATGATTTATTTTTCMAAAAAAAAGGGCTTTTGTGTACTTCAGTGTATTTGAAATTTAAATTAATAATAAGCATAGGTATTCTTGTCATTTCTGATAAAATGTGTTATATAATCTCTCTGTCTTTAAACATCTAAACCAGTCTTCATATGGATTACGAAAATAAAGAAAGGGAGATAGTAGAAAACTACTTTAAATCTGTAAATATTACTCCATGTCCTTCAGTGAAACGTATATGCCCCATGTGATTCTGCCTGCTGAAGGAGATTAACTACATGTTCAACCAGGACTAATTACAAGCTGCAACAGCTGGAGARAGAAAGATCAGAAGGCCAGATGGCTCTGAGAAGTGAAGGGGATTCTCTTTGAGCAGCAGTTTTGGAGGATTTCCCCATTACCTGGAAAAAAAGTACCTGACGTTAGAAAGAAAAACTCCTTGCGAGAGAGAGAGAGGCACAGATCATATGTGAGGTAAAAGGTGTTTTCAGTGAGTTCATATGGGCTGAAGTGAAAATGAGTAAGTTCAGGCTCTCCTACCAAACAGCTTGGGAAGCAGATGGGGAGGGAGAATGCCTGAAAGTGGCAGGGACCTCTGGTCGGTCTGCTTGTCAAATGTTTTGCTTCTGAGGAGGAGGACACTCATGGCAGATCTCCATCTGGAGCACTGGTAGGTTGTGGTGTGGTAAGGGTCTGTATATTGTTTTCTCTTCTGGAGGTCAAGGAGTGCTGATTAGCGGAGGTTGAGCCCAGATGAACCCTGATCTTTATTGTCATGTAAAAGTTTTATTGATGACTGCAGCAAAAAAAGATATGCTCATTAAAATTAGATAACTCACTGACTGATTTTGTGTTTGTACTTAACTGGTTCTTTCTTTTGCACATTCCATTTCTGCTTCSTTTTTTTTATGCAAGTTTTTATTCAAGTTAGTGCTATTAGTGTCATTGGCGTATTGGTTACTGTTAAGAACAAGAACTAAGTGAACGCAGCTTCACAGGAATTTCRTGAAGCATTTTGCGAGTGCCAGGCTCTGCTAAAGGTAGACTTTGTTTAGTTGGACACTCACGTCTTTGAAACAGTGGATTTATGTGTTCTATGAAAATAGAACATTGCTCTGACTCTGTCCACATTTTATGTTTCTAAATGCAACTTAACTTACTATTGGAAACTAATTTTTCAATCAACCAAGAAGTGACTTTTGCAACTTTAAAAAAAATTATCTACTGCTCTGTACTAAGCTACCTCCCAGCTCTCTGGAATAGAGGATCTTTTTATGATACCAGGGTAAGGCTGACTCAAGTTTTAGGAATTTTTTGACAGCTGCTACTCATTAGACAAGTAGTCTGTCATTTTTGATATTTATTCCTCCTAGCAGTGCCCTATAATTTTAAATTATAAGCAGCTTAGAATTTCTGKTTTTTTTCCCCTTTCTTTTAACATGTGTCTGACATTACGACGTTACAAGAAACATAGCAAGGGGCTTTCAGTGTTGTAGGAGCAGCCATAGAAATACTTACCTGAAAGGTCGAAAATAAATATGGAATGTTTTTTAATTGAGATTTTACATGTCCTTATGGGAAGAGTTTTCACATTTTCTTTCAGGTTTTTCTACCACATGCAGTCTTTATGCAGTGCTTAATTTGCAGTGTTTTATGCAGTGTTTTAGGTTCCAGGGGACTTGAGGAGGGGTTAAGCTCTGAGGGGACTTTCAATTTTGCCTAGTCAGTAAGGTTAGCTCTAGTGGCAGGAGTGGAAAGATACATATGTTTATCCGTGCAGTCATTTAGCCAATGATCAATAAATGTCTGACGATAAATCAATGTGGATGTAATCTCCAATCTGTGGACTTCGAAGAACAATCTCCTGAGCGTTCTTACCACAAAATCTATATTCGCTCCTGTCTTCATTCCGGCTGATTTATGCTCTGATGCTGTTTGTTTTCAAGGACCTCCATTTCTCTAAGTGCTGCCTGGTAGGTAAGCAACAATCCATCAGTACACTACTAATATCAAGGAAGCTTATATTTAATTACAGATAACAGGCCCAGTGGGATTGAGAACAAAGTAACTGATCACTAAGATTTGTTATGGTAAAATGTAAAAGACAGGGAAGCCATAAAACACAGAGGGGCTTTATGGAAGAAATAAGTATCCTGATATTACACTCAGAGGTTGCAGAATATGAGAATAGACTGTATTGTAGAGTGCTTTTTCAGTGTGATCTTTATTTTAATGGTAAAAGGAGGAAAACTATCAAAAGTGAAGTAATCTTGCAAAATTTGAATAAATTTTGAGTTTCTCAGTTTCATATACACAGAAAATACAAGGGTTAGTTCTCTTCCTACATGTATATGGATGCATTTTACTAATTTTACTGTAATATACTAATAATGTAGTTGCTTAAACTGTGTTTCCTTAAAATATGTCTTGTTTTGCCTTCCCTTCTGCCTATGCGTTAAATGGGATATAGTTGCCCTGAGAGAGTACAGCTGATTTCCCAATGTCATTACTTCAGTTTGTTAATGCTGGTGCACTCTAGGGTTAGATCTTTCATGCAGGCCTGCTGGAACTGGTTCTACTGATGAAACCAGTATTTGCAGTGAGGAACCAGTACAGGCCCAATGTAAATCAGTTCAGCTTGCTCAAAGAAGGTTATATGGATTTAATTGTATAAGTATTTTTATACTTAAGTTGCCGCATAGCCCATGTATGCAAGCACGATTTTGACTTATTTAAAAGCATTTTGAGAGTAGTGTCTTTTCAAAAATCSTGATGTTATATAAAGTAGCACTCACTGGTACAAATGATATTTTGAGATGTTCCCCCTATACACACATATTCCATATATTTTTTAATTGACTGATGTTTAGGAGAATGGTTATGTGAGAGGTATAAGCAGTGTTTCAGTTTGGCTTTAAACATAGTTCTAATTAAGCCAAACATTCTGGACAGCATGGTTTTCTTTGTTAGGAAGCTAATTTAGCAGAAACATAGTTAAAAAATACTTGTCCTGTTTGTAAATTAATTTCTGCTGAGCCTAACATTAACCCATTAATTCTTCTAAGCTGACAAAAATAACTTTGAAAAGAGACATATTTAGGGAAATAATTTCTCACAACTTCTAGCCCCAGGTCCTTGCAAAGTGAGGTCATATTCTGTTTTTTCTTTTTTATTATTATTATTTTATTTTATTTTTTGTCCTGACCATATCGCTTCTAATGATGATAAGAATAAGATAATGATGAAGTAGGAAGTAGAAGAGAACTGAATCTTTTTTAAGTTGTCCGTGTCTTCCTGATGATGTATGAAAGGTAAGCAGGGATCCATCCCATTGTGAGCTAGGTGCTGTGACTACACGTGAAGGGAAAATCTTTATTCAGCTGAAAACGCATTATATTGTTTTGAAGTAAGTCTAATTTTTATAGYTAAATTCAGGTTTTCTGGAAGTGCTGAGTTGAGGGGGGAAAAGTCTTTAAAAGGCCTTTCCCTTTTATATGAAGGAGATCTGGCTGTTTCTCATAACTGCAATAAAAGAACATACAAGTTTGTGTGCTTGATAGACCAGGTGCCATATTTTAATTTAGCCCCGCTAAGGTAAGAGACTCATAATCTCCTCATCCTTTTATTTTCAGAGCCTGGTATTCGTGGAGTGATAGATATGTTTCCAAGGAGTAACCAGGGTAGGATTTTGTCTAATATTTACACAGCTTAGCTGGAGAGCTGGTGCTGCAGGAATCCAAAGGGGAAGAAATGTCTGTAACCAGGAGGACTCTCTAGCACCACAGGGGAAACATAACTGAGCCCCCAGAGTCCTGTCTAGTCCCCAAAAGGCAAGTTAAGCTGCTGTTGGGTAAATGTGTCAGATCCAGAGCTTGGGATGCTGCTCTCCCAGAAAGATGACACACAAGATAGAGGCAGCACAGAGGAGGGAGGAGGAAGAGAGACAGCCTAGTTTACAGTCTTTAATCAGCAACATGTGACACATCTTCTTAATTTTAATGGCTAATGAGATTTTACKGCTTTGCCCCGCCCCCACACAAATGCAGTGCTCTGGAATGGTCTGAAAAAGTAAGTTTATCCATCATGCTTAGTCAAGACTTATGATCATTGTCGGGAGGTTCATAGGACGGAACTTGAAAAAAGGATTTAAAATGCTTAGGATTCAGAGGCAATASAGAGGTCTGTCTCTAAGGTTATTCAGCTTTTTTATCACAGCAGCACAGATAGGTCTATTTCTCTGCATAAATGAAGATTCCTCTATTTGCAAGATATTCTGGTACTACTGTGGTAGGAAAACATCTGCTTACTCCGTGTACCTAGGAGTTCTCCCATGAGAGCTCTTCCCTTACGTGCATTATTTAATGCATGCCTAGTGTTTAGGTTTTCCTTGGTCTGGTAATAAGTTTTTTAAGAAACAGTGCACATGTGTTTTAGCTGCTCGCATTCACATTAAATATTTGACTGCAGGTAAGTGTTCAAATAAAACTGACTTTAGTAAAATCTTAAAATACACAATAGGTGGGAAATTTTTGATGCAAGTTTAAAGCAATCTCTACAAGTGTCATGCAAATAGAAATTAGTAACATGACTTTCTAATTTTATTCACATATTTTCATAATGAAGACACAAATGCATCTGAATAAAATTGTATATGTACATTTCATTGTATGGCTGCAATATYGTGCAATTTAGAGGTCTTGAATTAGTATATTATGGCAGTATTTCAAAAAATATGCAAGGTAATTTAATCCTCSCGGTTGCTTTGAATCTGAAAGATTGAATTATGTAACTTCTGCATTAGTGGGCATACAAACAAACTAAAGTAGTTACCTAGATATCTTATTACAGAGAGCAGTACAAGCTCCATTTGATGTGCAGGCAATTAGATCTGGGATAAATCAAAATGTTATATTTTAATAATGTGTGCATAAACAGAAATTTCATTTAATTCTGACTGAAAAATTTAACGGCGCAGAGCTGCTGCCCCCAACATGCATTAGCRGAATGTTCTGTTCCTGTCTGAGTGCCAAATAAATCTGCCTTTTTTTAACCTCAGATTATCTCAGGGGTTTAGACATCTGAGCCAAGGATCCTGGGGAGAAGTCYGACCAGAAAGAGACTAGCTGATTAGCAGCAGAAAGCATGATTTATGAACAATTATTTAAAATTGTCAATACGTGTAACCCATGTGTAGAARGCATTCATAAAACCTGAACGCACATGACTGCTCAATATGAAAAGTAATTTGACAAATAGGAAGCAAATAGAAAAGATGCAATGTGTAGCCTATACAATAATGAGTACAAGAATAACAAGTGAATTGGTAGAATTCTCATTTTCAAATTCACAGTATGTAGATAGTTACAAAATAAGGTGTTAATAAAATAATTTTACTTAAACTAATATGCCAGTCAGGACTGCGAGAGCATTTTGCTTTGGAGCTAATGTTACTCCAGGTAAAGGTTCTTTATCTTGGTTATCATAATTCACATAAAATGACTGGTTGGTTGAAATCCTATGCTGTGTCTTCTGATGGTTACTTTTGGGGATGATGAGATATAGTGACAGAATAAACCATGCTGCACATTGCTAATTAGATATTATATGCTCAGGTAATYTTATTATATAAGTAATTACCTAAACCTCATCATAGATGCATGCACATCATTACATTATACATTGTATATACAATGTATGTGTTTTCTGTATAGTGCATATATATACATTGTATATTTTTACATATGCATTTAGAATAAYCTCTAGAAAAAAGAGTTCAATTAACTCTTACTAGGCTACCTTCAATGATTGAAAGTCTAGTCTGTACTAGAGGACTTAATTTGAATGACTTGCATGAATCGAGCAGTAATGCCAGAAAAATGGAATAACAGAATATTATCCATATATTCGTGATTTTTGTGCTATATTACTAAAGGTGAGAGAAGTTGATGTAACTGTAAATGAAGTTTGCATGAAGTTCGCAACTTAGAATGCTGTATTAGTTATGTATTTATTTGTTTTGTTGCTGCTTGGGAAATATTCCACAAAATGTATTACATTCATTTGCACAACCCAATTCAAAATTCGAGTGACGGTGATATTTCTTGAAGTTTCAAGACAGATTGCATCTGGAATATATGTGGGCATATATCCCATTTCTAATTTGCTACTGTGGGTTAGAAAGATATTAACTAGATAGAGGATGCTGTGGGCAAGTAAATGAATGAGATTTGGAAAACATGAATATAGAAAAATATAGAGGTGAATCTCTGTAGTGTTAACTGCTTCTGARGTCGTTCTGAAGGAAGGTGTCCGTGCTCCTGCTCTGCAGTACACACCAAGTAGCTTGCCTTTTCGAGACGGGGAAGAAGGCTGGTGTGGAAGGGCAGCACACGTGATGTGCGGGCACGGACAGCAGCTGGGAACGTCCTCCAGCCGCAGTGCGACGCCTGTCGCTCCTGCGCGCGCGTGACAGGCTGCTCTGCTAAGTAGACAACGGATCAAGCCGAGGCAGAGCAAAACCAGATCCAGCACACRAAGGTGGAGCTAGATCTTAACTTGCTAGCGCTACCCAGCCTTTGCTTCCTTGTAGCTTTCAAGGCAGTCTTAAGTTTCCTCAAGAGCTGGCCCCTGTTATCTATCGTATCTGCTCGCTTCTCTGTGAGGGCTGTACAATACCGATGAGTGCCTCTTAATGACATCCTTAGGGATATCTTGTGAGGAAGGAAACRGACTTATAAGGCTGTAGTCATTTTAGTCCAATGGACTAAAAGTTTCCTACCAATTCACAATATGATGCACATCATGATGATATTTGTACTTCTCTGCTCAGGAGCAAGCCCCTTCAGCTGAGGAGAATGAGGAGGCAGAGAGCAGAGCAGTCACTCCTAGGATGTTCAGACACGTGGCAAAGTCAGCCAGGTGAGCCGGGCTCCTTGTAATGGCTCTGCAGAGGCAAGAAAATGCTCTTCTTTGCCCTGAAGCAGTGTCAGAAGTGTGCATTGAGAGGAAGGGAAGACGCTCGTGTTTCTGATTTTCAGTTGCCAAGTGGTCACATGTTGCTTTTGCAGGGGATTTTAAACTAGCAGTTGCCAGCATCTACATTGTTATCAGGCTGCTGTGGCTGGAGGGAAGAAGATGGGGAGGACAGAGCCAGCAGGCTAGGATTCCCCAGGTAGCTCAATTTACAGCATTTTTGACCAAAGCACTGGAGTATTTGTGTTCTCATTCGCTTAATCCCAATGTGTGATGTCTTATTCCATCAAAGTTGGAAACTTCACTCTATCAGATTGAAAAACCTGATTGTTTCAAAATCCAAAGCAAAAAACTCTACAGATTACTAAGGCTAAGTTAATCTTTCAATCAGAATGAAGTATCTCTGGATTGAGGTGGATGCAAAGAAACAAGGTCAGGAAAGAATGATGTCTCTATGTATGTGTATTTTTTTTCAAAGGCTTCAGCCAAACTGGTCCATTTTATTGACTTTATTTTTAGCGTTGTCTGAAACATGTAAAAAGGTTGGAACATTGCAGGAAGAATGCAGTGCATGTAACTAACCAAGTTTCGATGTTGCAGTCTGTTTAATGAGCTTCAAAGAGCATACCAAAACATTTCAAATATTATTGTTTTTATTTTGGGGAAATAGGTGGGAGGTTAAATATTCTATTTCTTTAGAGGAAAAAAGATAAAGATTGCCACTTTTAAACTCAGTAAGTCAGCAGAGCAGCACATAAAGAAACAAAAAAATATTGTTTCCCTTCTATTGCATTAGAAGGCCTAGACAGAGTGATGCAATGACGATGCTCTTTATTGTGCTGCCTCCAGGTACAGAAGATGATATAGGGAAAGCATATTTTTCTTTTAAATATCAGGATCTGGAAAATATTTGCAGTCTAAAAGAGATGTTGCAGCCGTGCTGAGAGGCCCTCAGGCTTCCCAAACCTAGGATTATTGTTTCCATTTGATTTTGGTGGAGGTGACCTAGTTAGGCAAGAGAGCCTTGGGAGCTTAATGTACAAGGAAGAGCTCTCCTGCTGGTTGTTCAGCCYGAGATGCCCTCTGTAGTTCCTTGGATCACTGTGCCTTGCTTCCTGCTTATTATTTTTGTTGTCAATCCAGACTATAAGGTTTTCACTTTTCCACCATTTGCTTAATTTGGAGAAAATCTCAATCTAGTTCTCTTTGGCATAGTAGAAGTTTGCTTCTTGTTCARTCGACTGATGGTCAGGTCAGAAGTTTGAAGTGGAAACTTCTGGCCAGCCTGTGGGWATCAGATGGGACATCATTACTAAGGTGTGTTTTTAACATACTTTATGGTACTACATAGGTTATAAAAGGAACTAGGACAAATGCAGCAATGGTAAGYGAAAAGGTAACTTCTATGTGGAGGGAGTTATTTTTAATATTCTATTGAGCAGACAAATAAGTAGAAGAAATTCTAGAGTTACARGAAGACTGAAGTTAACTGTCACAAAGGGAAAAGTGTACCCTTTTCCAAGGGTTTCATTAGACAGTTTTCCGTAAATAAGCAATAAAACACTGCAGGTAAAAGGATGAGGAGAATCTTTATTTTTCATGCATATTTTTTAGAAGGTATGTGTGGAAAATCCCTCAATTAATAACCAAGCAGGTTGCTTGGCCAAAAACATGAATATTCTTTTTTTCCATCAGGGCACAGTGCTGCCATGCAGCTGCTCTGCTCCCTGTGGGGGCTGCAATAAGCTGTGTTCAACTGCAGGTGCGGGAGGCGCRAGCTCCACAACCTGAGGCTGCAAACAGGAGAGACAGGGAGACAGGGATCCACGTCCTGGTTAATGGGACGTGAAAGCTCTTCCTTGGTGCCTGTACGAGCCTCGGCCTTTTGCAAAAAACATGTATGTTTCTTTCCAAACGTGGAAGGCAGAGACCTTCCTCGTGTTTATTGCTCATTGTGAGGAGAGGAGGGAGCTGAACAGGGCAAGGGAGGTGAGGGAAAAAGATAGAAATTCTGCCCACCCCATTGTGTGGTTGGTTTTGGGTCTGTCTTGGCTGCAGGGAGGATTTGGGTGCAGGCAATCACAAGAGGAGGTTGCACGAGCCTGCAGATTGAGGACTTCTAAGATGTGCGTTAGGATGAAAGCAGGGGCAACCAGCTGGTGCAAGATGTGCCTGGGCCTGAGGATAACGTGCCCAGGGGCTCCTGCCCGTGTGCGGGGCTCTCAGGGAGTGAGGTGTCCCATGGGTAGCAGAAACTGGACCGCCCGTGGCCTTCAAGGGTCCCCCACAAATAGGAGCAATCACACAAGTACCTGGGCAGGGAGGAGGAATTGCTCTTCCAAACTTGCCTGCTCTGACATGCTCCAGTATGAACGTGTTTGTGTTTTATATGTGTGTGTATATATATGTGTGTGTATATATATATATCCACATATATATCTCCATATATATATATATACACACACACATATATATATGAAAGATTCCATATGCCTTTTTTTCAGAAATGTTATGTTGGCACTGAGCAGAGTTTTCTGCAGGGTGGCAGCCCCCGTGCATCGAGTGTTATAAAAGTAAAATAGCTCTGTGAAGCTTGTCTGGCGCTCCAGAAGCCAACATTATCGGTGCAGCAACCTCAAGATTTCCAGTAACAGGAGCTCATGATGTGCTTTTATAGGATAGATTCACTAAGTAGGATGTGAGCTACTTCACAGCCTCAAAGGAGGCAGTTACCTTTAGGCACTTACCATATTTACATAGTAGTTTTATTGCATATCTTCAAGCGAGTTGTGAGACAAAATTTTATTTTCTTTAGAAAACAAAACTGAGAATGGCGTTCTTTAAAGGTGTTCTAGGTTTGACTTTTTTTTTTTTTTTGACTTCTCTGATTCAGATTTTGTGGGTGCTCTTATCTTTTGGTAAGTATCTGATGATTATCTTTTATTACAGATTACAGTCTAGGTATTGCCTGCCTGCAGTGGATGAAGTGCTCACGTCCTAGTGGTTCAGCTGMCGGGATGGTAGGTTATGAGCTTGGACTCATTTACGATTTAGTTGCTTCTCTGGTAGGTTTAGGCTGTTCAGGAAATGGGTGCAGAGCTGGCAGATGATGCCGGATGCGTGTGTTGTGCAGAAGCATTGAAAGATAGGCRGGATACTGCTGGAAATTTAAAGTGACAGTAAGACTTTTGCTTGAAATCATGTATRTTATTTTGGAACCTTAATTCCCCTTTTAAGACCTCCACTTAATATGGAGTGCAGATGATGATGTWTGTTTCACAAAATTGTTTTGGTGATTAATCTACAAGCCAGGTGGAGCCAGCATGCCAGTGCAGTGTGGTTTGGCAATGATACAATGATCTTGTGTGAGCTTTTTAGTTAAATCTCCACTCTTGTTAAAACTTGTTGAAAGAATCTTAGTGCAGCTAGTTTGGAGCATTTCTCCCGGATAGTTCAAGAAATTGCCAAATAGGAATTATTAATGGTAGTTCTTTGTTTTGATAGCTGGGGAAGATTTTAGATTGGTACTTTTATACCTCTAAMGTTGTCTCTTGGATCTTAGCCACTAGTATTTGAACAACACAGACATAGTGTGTTTTACTAAGGCACAATGTGAAAATGTTCATGCTGGGGTGGTCTAGTCAGCTCTTTGCTGTGTGCAGCGCAGGTCAGATTCTGAATATCTGCTCATCCCCGTGCAATGCAGGTCAAAATTTTGTTCATGTAATCTGTATTTGATTCCCAGAGCAGGGTTGTCTTTTCCTATGGAAAGATTAGAGTATTGCAAAGATTTATTTATATACCTCGGTGTTAACTTTACACAAACTTACACAGTTCTGTTTTATAAATAACTTCAATGAGTAGGAAAAGTTATTTCTGATATTAGGGGAAAATATGTTTACAGTAGCATTTTCAAGAATGCACATATTTTAAATAAAAGTTATTAAACTTCATGTTGTATTGCAGAGTAATTAATGATGCCATTTGGTCTTATGTTTTTCTAGATTTAATTGCAGCTCAAATATAATGAGAAACAAACGATCTTTCTAGGTAGCGCAATCGAGGCTTGACAGTTTGTGTGTTTTTCTAATGGTCRGTGAATCCTTTTGCATCATTTTCCTAATGAAGGAGCAGAACTAAATTATGTATATTTTTAAAAGAGGAAAGGGAAGGGCAGGTTCATAAAGTGGAGGGAAGGAGGATAGGAAATGAATGGGGAAGTTGCATCCAGCAAAGTTGGATTCTTTATGCATCGCTCAGAACTGGCTGGTATTTCAAGTATCTTGTTTCAGAGAGGGGTGAGAGGTTTCTTCTCATTAGGTACGTGTCTGTCCAAACTTGCACTCAGACACAGAAGCCGGGAGACGAGGGGTCAGAAAGCTTAAAATCCTGTGACTTAAAGAATGCTAAGAGTGCTTCCCACAATAATCTGTATGTATTTTCTTCACAGAAATCATTCAGAGAAATGCATTTGATATCCCATGAGAATGTTGACAACTGACGAAATTTTTTTTCCACTCCCCATCCCCTTCAACGGGAAATTTTACCATAAGGTTATGTGTATGGGAGTCTTTTYTTTATTTATTTTATTAAATACCAGTAATTTCCTATAATGGAGGTTAGCTAATTGGCTAGCTATGTAATGGTCTACTTTGATATTCAAACTAGCTTGTGTCTGTAGATATACATGGAGTGGAAATAAGGACTTCACACAATGAGAAGCTCTTAGGAGGGGAAAGGCAAATATGAATTATTAATAGCCATTTTCCTGCTCCTTTCTTTTGTTACCTATGACTTCAAATAAACCATTAACTGTGAGCATGAATACAGATGGTGAGGTTAATTGATTTTGCTGATTTGGGAGAAAAATATATAAATATATTTTATTTGTGTATGCTTATGTCTTATTATAGAATATATAATAAGGTTTCTGGGTTTTTTGTTTTTTGTTTTGCTTTGGTTTTCCCCCCCAGAARTAAGGAGAATAAAAATGGTAATTCTATTAAGATTTTTTTTGAGAATTTCCTGCATTTTTCACAGCAGTTTGAGGTATAAAATGTGTCTACAATATTCAAAGAGACCATTTCAGACAGCGGATACAATGAYAGGATGAAAGAGAGTCTTTTTGGTAGGTCTAAGGGGTGCAGAATTAATGGACTCGGTGCCCCCTWCCCTTCAGCAGTCAAAAATGTGAGTCCAGATAACATAACTCTTGAGCAAGAGCGTGGAAGCAAGTGGAGGAGAGGAGAAGAGCTGAATTAAACCCAGAGGTTACGCTCGGAGTTGTGAGGCATTCACGGAGAGTTATCACCTGTGTCATTAGCGTTTTCAGCAGAAGGTCACGTCTCTCTCCCTTAAAACACCGTGGAAAAGGGTTTGTGATGTGTGCCTGCCTTTTCCACTTACAGACCTACCTCCCTCCCTTCGTTCTTCTGTAGCTGATCTCAGTAATGGATAGAGGACCAAGGGCCACATTCTCTGCCTCATCTTCCCCCTTTTCATCAGGTAAAATTGGTCAGACTTAACTTCATCTGCAGCCATTTGCCTATTTTGTCAGGAAAATGGGATGAAGGCAGCTAAAGTCATGCCCTTATGAAGGAAAACCTTTTTATAGGGGATTGAAGCTGGGGCTAGTGGGGAAGGCAGAGAAGCAACTCAGTAGCTGGTACCAGAGAGAGGAAGATGAGGTCAAAATATTGGTACAGCAGTGAAATTACAGCCCAAGTGCTATTGTGATGAAAGAGGTACTGGAATTTGTTTTCTGATGACAGATATATAATTGTACAGAAAGGTGATTTTTTTTTTTTTGGAGGGGGAGTAGTTCTTGGAGTAGTTCTAGTATTGGAATATTTACTATGAATCTATGATGAGTAGAAAGCAATCAAACTAAAGGTCTCTACTCAGTGCTATTAAAATTTTATGCCTTAATTATTATTATTATTTTCTTAAAAGATCACTGAGACTTTTTCCTTAGGTTCATTTTCTAAGATGAAAGCTCATACCAAACTACCGGGTAAATATCCTTCCCCTCTCCCTCCCTCCTTCCTCTTCAGACTGTCTCTRTGCCTTGAATTTTTAATAGAATTGTCTGAAAATCACGTGTGATGTGTGGGATACTTTAAAGTGGTGTATATAAGACAATTACTTGAAAAGTCCTTTTTATGTTTCTTATAATCAGTGTCCAATTTTTACTGGTAAATGTCATTTTATTTTCCAGAACTTCAAAAAGAGACATGCTTAAAAATCATTCAGAAACATACAACTCCGTATGCTTGTTCTGCTTGTTAGGTTGTGATTAGAATGGAGTTTTGTTCATTTGTTTTCTAAAGYTGAAATGTTTTGAATCTCTCCACAATGATTTTGCAGTTTTGAATTGCAGTTTTACACAGGCCAAGCTCTTCCCAAGTGGGTCTCTTGAAGTCTGCTAAATTATGTCAGGAATAAACCTGACCTCAGGGATCTAACCCCTAATGTGGAACCAGGATGGCGACATCCAAAATTGACTGCACAGGGTACTTCTCTTACCCTCAGCTTGGTGATTAAACCCTTCCTTGTCCTCTCTCTTGGTCTGCCCTGAGATTTCCTATTCATTGCTATCATCAGGAAAGAGAGAGGGGTATTTGGAGAGAGTGGGCTGTAGCGACCCAGCAGTGGAGGCAGAGGTCATGCAGGATAGGTGTTAAGACTCTGTAAATTGCTCGTGYTTTTTGCTCCTGTTGCAGAAGTTTGTTTTATTGATTTGCTCTTCTGAGAAATGACACCCAGGGCTGCCGGCGCATCATGCCAGCCTGTCCCAGGGAGGATCGGACAGATGATCCAGACAGATGTACAGAGCTTATAAAAAGTTCAGCCCAAGAGAGCAACTGTGACCAATTTTACCAATTTTGAATCCCCTCTTTTGGTACAGAGACTAAGACCAAGCTTTGTTACAGTCTGATAGCTTTTGGCAGAAGGTTTGAGAGCTGAGAACTCGCTGAGAAATAAACATGTGGCAGGGAGGAGGGAAAAAAGGTGTTAGAAATCTAAACGATGATGGTGTATTTGTAGGGCTTTGGGKTTTTTTTATGGTGAGATGGTAGATATTTGAACAGTGAGAGACTATCATGATATAGGAGAAATAAAAGCTTTGAAACATGTACTGAATCAGAATATATGGCATTTTTTTCTCTTTTATAGTAGGAAAAATATGTTGCTTTCTAGGCTACTTYAAATTTGTGTCCTTTGCCACACATGTACTTCATTTTTATTCATTAGTTGTGATGTAAGTAGAAAAATRAAAGGGATTAGTGTGCTCTGTAATATATTACAAACTGATACCTTAAAAGGTATCAGTTTAACCTCCAAAGGTTGAATACGATAATTATGATAACCCTGTTTTGATTTGCAGAGAGTGGAGTATATTAGCAGGCTTTTGCTCTTAATTTTTTAGTYTTCTCAAGAGAACAAATTATGCAACCTCTGCGTTTTTACTGCAGATACTTTGGTCTATGAGKCAGAGGAATCTGGAGCCCAGGTGGTTCTCTGGAGTGAAAGTGCACAGCAATATTCCTGCTGAAATAAGACTGGGGCAGCCTTTGGGACTGACTAGCACATGAAATACTTAGAACAAAGACATATTTGGCTCCTTTTTTGCAGTTTTCTTGTCTTCTCTACAGTCTTCACAAAGGCAGTACAAGATTTATACCATGATAACAA